>JAGVVM010004976.1:0-17873 GCA_019149425.1 Psidium friedrichsthalianum
AACCGAAATGCCCCCCCCCCCCCCCCCCGGCACCAAGCCAGAGCCAACTGTTGGGGCCTAGAATTGCAGACAACGGTTCAATGCGAACTGGGTTTGAACCAAACAGTTCGGGCTTGCTTCCCGATTGGGTGGCAGCTTCTTTTTCTTCTAGTCACATAGGCTCGATCTGAGCTGAAGTTCGTTAAGTAGATGGGTTCCCCGAAATGGGCAGGACGAGGTCAAGCATGGTACGATCGGATGAGTTCTGAAGGCACAAATGAGGTCAATTTAGGAGTCAATGACTTGAATGTGGTGCTCATGAAGATGAATTCTCTGATGATGGAGATGAATGGAGTGATCCCACTGCCCACTCACCATCACCAGCTTCTCATGCCTGCAGTGGAAAATCGCACTCCGAATTAATTAAAAATAATTATACAGACTCATTATATTGCTGTTGCGGCACATCCAGTGTAATGATCAAAACATATAACCTGAGGAAATGAGTGGAGGCGGGTCATAAGGTCCTTCAACGGAGACATCGAGGCGGTCGGAGGCGAAGGAGAAGAAAGGATTTGTAGAGCTTCTGAGACCAAGTCCCTTCGTTCTTGATGATGATGCTGAGCTTATCCTTCTCCAAGTTGCTGCTCGAGGAAATGGTGAACGGATGCATTGCAGCTGGATAGGCTCGGGCACGTTCATGAACATGATGCTCGTCGGAGTATACTCTAGACTGCTCAAACTCAAAATATGACGGCAGAAGGAAAATAAGGAACCCGAATCCGAAAAACCGACTACCTGAACGACAGGGATCCACTTATTAGACTAAACTTAAAATCCTAGACTCATCGTATCGTGCTTCACCTGGGGTCTTGGAGAAGTTGAGCTCGACGGTGTCGCCAGGGCAAGACGCGAGCGGATAACAGGCGGGCCCGGTGCGGGACTGCAGGAAGCGGAGGTAGCGGTCGACCAAGAAGAGGTAAAAGCCGGGAGAATGACGAAGGAAGATAGATGCCGACGTGGAGGACGAAGAAGAACATGAAGAGGATGTAGAGATAATGGGCGTAGAAGAAGAGCTCGAACATCTTCCTCCTCACGCGAGGGAAGGTGGTGGCCCACAGCCCGACTCCGGCGAAGCAGCGACAAACTCTCCTGCCACGTTCGATATCCCCGTTTTCTCCCACTTCACCATCTGCACAGAATTTTCCCGAGAAAATGTTAGGTGAATTCATTTCTCATGCCTGTTCCCACCGTAGTCTGAAATTATTTCTTCCTTCTAAAGAAAGATCCTAGAATTTCTTGCCGTGAGAAAATTAACTAATTTTCAGCTTAATAAAGGTAATTTCCCTTTGAACCTCGTTTCACTGGCAGTGCCAACCCTATCTCTCTTCTTCGTTCTTTACATGGTGGAAATATCCACGCGGCCGAAAAGTCAGGGCACTTTTCAAAAGACCAAAAAGTCAGGGATGGTGCACTTGTCACGACACACACCACTACGTGGACCCTACTGTCCATCCTCTTTTTCTCCTCCAGTTATATAGGTCAAACTCAGCCAGTGATCCTGACCGTCCAACGTGGTGGACTGATCGAGGGTCGCACACGATCCAAAAGCACCTTGTCTTCGTGCCACCCCAGCAGTGACGTCGATCAGTATGAATCTATGGAAAGGACCACCAAGTTTTCCGGAACGAACCTACTGAAGTCGAGACAACAGAGAGTCATCTCAACCGGATGGTGCCCTCAAGCCGCTCATAACTTCTTCTGCGTAATTCGAGCCACGTGCATTGAGATAAATCTCAGCACTTTACGTGGAGCTTTGAAGCGATTATATTTCAATGCCATATTCAAAAAGTGAAATCGAGTTAATAATGATGTATTCTGATTTTTACCTCAGAGATGTTATGAGTGATAGCCCAGTAGATAATGTAAATGAGGCCGTGCGCGGTGAAGATGACCATGACGATATGGCCGAGCCATATGTGGTACTTGATGCTAGCTTCCGAGGTGAGGCCGAAGAGCGGCAACACCGACGACGCTCGGGTCACTGGGAAGAAGAGGAAAGCGAGTGCTACGTACCCAACCACCCCCAGCCACAAACCTGAGCACTCCAGTTTCGCTTCCCATCTGCCATCATACTTGTCATGCTCATGATGTTCTTATAATATGGTTTTCTCGAACATTGCTTGGAACAAAACGTTGGCTGACCAAATGGTTTGCAAAATTGGCACGAGAAGAAGCTCATTACTTTGTCGAAAAACTCAAATATATTTTATGTGTAGATGTTTCGAACCTGGAGTTACGTAAACTTGTGTCTCCTTTTGGGTTTTTCATTCGGGTTATACAAAAGTTCAAGCCATGAAAATTCTGTGGAGATATATAACAACTATTAACTCCTTAATCTGTTCAATAATGGTCAGAAGAACACATGATCTCAAGCCTGTATGTTTTAGTTTTCAAAAAAATTAAAACAGGAAAACGATACCCTTCTTCATTAAAAGAAATTTTTCAATGGGCAGATAGAGCGAGAGAGAGAGAGAGAGAGAGAGAGGGGTTCTTACACTTTATCCCCATTTGTCGGTCCCGTCCGCTCGATGTCGAGGAAGCTGCTGCGAAGGTACGTCGCCAAGGACCAAACCAGGAGTGCTATGAACATCACAAAGAAGGCCAGTTCGATCCACGAAACGATCCCTAGCGGCCCGCTCACCAGCGCCGGTCTCTTCGGCATTGCCAATACCTTATTCCTTTTATCGCCACTCCTGTTTTCCCCATCATTAAGTGATTCAAGCAGCCGTTAGAAGCCGATAAACCGACAAACGAATCAAACAGCCGTGGAACAGATACATACTTTCCCGCTTGAGGCTCGCTGGATTTGTTTCCTAGATGGAGATACAGACATCCCAAGCAAGCGATGAACAGAACTGGGAATGTGAACATCAGCATCGTGTAACCTGTTTTTTTTTTTTTTGGCATCGTAACACGAAAGAACTCATCAATTCATTGGAAATCAAACCATGAAGGATAGAAAAAAGGAGAAAAAGAAGAAGAAGAAGATAGGAGGAGTGCAGGAGCCAGATTCAATGCCTTGATAGCCGAAGTAGGTGGAGGAGCCGGATTTGGCCCAGATGCTGGGCCACCAGTGGTTTCGGTACGTGTTGGTGGGCATCATTATCCAAATCAGAGCATTCCCGAGAAGCACCACCATGGACAGGACCCATGTTGCCTCCCTGACGATTCTCTTAGCTCCACCCGACGCAGAGGATACAGACGAAGAAGAAAACGAAGGTGGTGATGACCTTCCCATGGTACCAGAGTCCATCTTTCCTCCTCAAATCCCTCTCGGTGACGTGTGAAAGTTAGAGAGAGACAGAGGGAGAGTTTTAGAGGTCGAAGGAAGGGGTGTAGGCGCCATTAAAATAAACTAGTAAACGAAATCCGTCTCAAGATAAACTGGATACATGTGAACATCTGCGGTGATGTGCCATGGAAATCTTATTTCCTGTTTGGTGTAGTCCAAATTGAAAATTCTTATTTTGTCTGGATACTAAATTGTTGAGCAAGAAATTTCAGTCTTTTCTTTACCAAAAAAAAAAAAAATTGTTGAGCAAGAGCTGTTGACCAAATGAAATAGAATATATTTCATGTTACTGGAGTCGGCCAAAGAAGAGTCAAAAGAGAAAAGTGAAAATCCTTATGTTGACCGAATTACTCCCATACCTTGAGCTTCCTTTCTTGATCACGTTGTCCAAGAAGTCACGATTATCCTCTATATATGCTCGTGACTCACGAGTCGTGAGTTAGTTACGAAGAAGAATTGAAATACTGTTTCGTCGAGTGCTTGGCAAGGATCTATCTTCATGAAATTACATCAAGCATTCAAGTGACGAAACTAATTAAATCTTAAAGCAAGATTTGTGTAATTCTTTTGTGTGAGATTGACAGATTATTTCGCGAGAAATTGTGAAACTAAACACTTATGGATTAGTTGATGTAATTGAGGTTAAAAAGCACCGAGAGTATTTGAGCAACTCGACTATGGTTTATAATCTCCGTCAGATCGCTTGTCTTATAGTGAAATTCATTACTGCTCTTCCTGTGGATGTGGGTCTCTGCAACAGAATCATATACATTTGGTATTCGATGTATTTTCTTGTTCTCTCTAGATCACTTGTTCCGCGCAGCAAGAGCAATGTGTGGAGTGAAACTGGATCTGCGCATGTGCATGTGTACATAGGGAGAAAGGGGAGGGACTTTTCTTTACGGTAGATGCAACTTGTAAAATAATTTCGAATTTCAAAAGGGCAAAGCAAGATTCATGCCCTTCCCGGAATGCCAAACTGGCCACATGTGTCCTTCCTTCTTTGTCACGAATACTAAACTCCATATTTAGAAGAAGAAAAACAGCCATCATCTAGAAATATATCGCGAATATTATGTGTACTTTTTCTATGTGATCGGATTTGTGTCTAGATTCACGATACGGTACTTCAGATTGTATTTTCTCACGCCTATAAATAGGCCAATAGCTGTGATATCGAAGTGAAACAATTCGGATACCAATCACATCTTCTAATTCTTCCATTCATATTGGCATCGTCTAGAATTTTGCGCAAAATCGAAACTTATTACAAGAATTACGATACATGGGAAGATGCATTTTATTGACAAAGGGCAGTGTGAATTTTCTAGGACAGTTGCTTTTTGCTTGGCCGTGCCCTTTTGCCGTAAGGCATATTTGACTCTTGTTAATTAAATGTACTTGTACGTATTCGTATTTGGGCAAGAGTTGTATGTGGGAGCTCGATGTGTGGCAACACGTGCCATCAACTGATGTGGACGCGACACGTGGACCTTGACATTTTCCGCTCTTTTAGTTCGACGATGCTCATCGTCCAAAAGATAAGAAAAAATGTGATGATGCTACACTACGCAGCCTGTTCATCTCCCTTTTAATTGATCTTTCATCTCGGAATTCCATCGATGCTTCACTTAATCTAATGATTCCGAAAAAAAAAATGGCGAGGATGAACTGAAATCGACTGGGTCTTTGGGATTCGGATTTTGGATAGGGTTGATTGGTTTCGGAGCATGCCGGTTTCCATCCTTGAACTAGAAATAGAATAAAAAGGGTCAGTTCTCAATTTGTGGAACTGAAAAACGGCTTATTTATTTGGTCCTGAAACTGGACCGACCGATCTCTGGGTGGGTCTGGGACTAGGCGTAATTTCTTTCTTTCTTTTTATTTTTCATTTCTTAGTAGGGAACGGGACACTAGAACTGAAAGAGGGATTGAAAAGAACTTTTTCTTATTTTTATAACTCCTTCAGAGAGCAAAGTATGTCTATGAACGTTTTGTTCTCTTCTCCAGCCTTTTGGCCATGAAAAAGAAAAATTATCAATCTAGCCTGGGTGATTTGGTCCACACATGAAATCGGGAACCAGACTAATTATAGCCGTTTCCGCGAGAACCCCCCATATCGACCGGTTCGGTTTCATGATAGGACTGACAGGTCGATTCAATCCCAGATAAGCAGTGAGGTCATGCTGGAAAAGATTAGAGGAGAAAGTACAATTATTGGGCGAGCGCGATTCGACGACAAATTAAGCTGCATGTGTTCATTGGAAAGATGTTCGATTTGGGAGTTTGCGGTTCCTAGGACCATGCCCGGTACTGGTTTGGTTGGATTTTTCTTGAAAGACACTAGTGGTGCACGTTTATCTTATTTGTTCGGCCAATGTAACCTTGTCCGCACGATTTTTCTTGAGAGGCACTAGTGGATTTTAGCACGGCTTTAGATAAATTTCGTTTGTCATATGAATTTGTCTGGCCGTGGCAATAGACTTGACGTGATTAAAGCACAGTTCGACTCTCTTTTCTTTCTTTTTTTCCGTTCTTTTCCCTTTCCCTTGAACTGTAACTTTGCTATCTCGCAGTGTTACGGGCCCGGCGTGTAGTAATTTGCGTGACCCGGTACATATAAAAGAGTTGCAGCACGTCGGAACGGCGTGATGGGGCTCCAAAAAGGCAAATTTCTAGGGAGGAGATGCTATTACGAGGTTTATGTCAAGTGTTTTACAAGAGTTACTGCGGGCCTTCCAGCAAATAGAAATAGTTGCAAGAAAATGATAACTATTTGTTTTTGCAACTCTAGGCCGACAGTGTTACTGGCCGACCCTCGCCCATGGCCGAGGGCTGAGAGCTGGCCGACGATCTCATCGGCCCAAAGTTGCAAAAAAAAAAAAAAAGAGAGACAAAAATATATATTTTTTTTTTTGTAAATGAAGTTTATAAAAATTATTAACTTCAACGCTCATGACGTCGTCATCTATGCCACATAAGACGGTCGTCCCTAACTAGACCGCCACATCAGCAAATTTCAGTAAAAATTAGAAGAAAAAATTAAATTAGCAAATCATAAAGATGTTTAGGACAACATTAATAAAACTTCGGAATGAAACGGATATGATTAAAAAATTTGAGACTCAATTTTCCTTATCTCTTGACTTTTCTCACTTTAGGCAGGGAATATTGGAGAAGAAGGAAAGGACACAAGGAAGGAGTGATGGCCGTACAATTCCGTCAAAGCCGCCACCATGGGCCTCAGTGATTTTCCCTCCCACCTTGTGATCGCTCTAGGCACCAAAATTTCAAAAGTGACTTAGGTGTGAACCGTAGAATCTTACGATACCGGTCGGAGGGCAGCCGACGTCGATCGCTCCTTACCACTTTTTCTCTTTCTATGTGGACATAAGGTTTGTGCCGTAAAACGCCATCGTTTTTACGGATCTCCAATTGATGAACGGGTTCCGATAAGAAATAACATTTAATTCTCTTTCGTCGTTTTATAGATTTTCCATGAATTTTCTGCGGAAGGGGCACAAATCTATCGACGCAAATGATTACCTTGATATATTGATGTCTTGTGGACGTTTGAGCTCCCATTTTCAAGATCCAGAAGAAGATAGTTCAAAGACGGAAAGCAAATGGATTGGAGAAAAGCACTCTATCGAGAACAGATTTGAAAAGTAGCAGTTCCAACTCTTCCAATTTGCTATTTATAATCTAGGACTTCAATCCGACAACAAAAAAAAAAAAAAATAAAAAATAAAAAAACCCAGTGTCCAACACGGTAAAAGTACCTGAACTTTTCTCTGTCCTACAATCAAGTACCCAAACTTTCTTTTTGTTCAATCAAATATCTCGACTTTTCAAATTTAGTTCAATGTTAGGCTTCTGATAAATAATTTGTCATGTCATGTGATTTTACCGATATGGCTCACTTACTCTGCAGATTCAAACACAAGGGACGCAGATCGCCTACTCAAAAGAAGGGGGAAAAAGAAAAAGTGTCGTCTCCATCTAATGTATTGAGTGATGAAGAGAGAGGATACCAACTTGGACAAATTTAGCCATCTAATGTGTCCCTGCCGACCGTCATCATCTCAAGCGGTCAGATTGAACGCCAAAGTGGATAATTAATTCCATGTCAAATTGGAAAGTCAATGGCAATGCTGTCCAAGTTGACATCTTACGTTTGCGCCGCGCCCTCACATGAATCCACATTTAAAAATTGAGATATCTCATTAGGAAAAAAAAAATATGGTTTAGATACTCGATCATAGAAGGAACAAAAATTTGGATGGCTAAGTGTCATTGTCTGCAGAGACTAGAGACACACACGTATCCAATTCCTGGGCAAAAAACTCAAAGTGACTAAGCCTGAGCTGAGCTCCTCGGGGAAAACAAGGGTCTCTTCTCTCGCCGATTCCAGTCAATAATATCGAGCGAGCTTCGTGTAACAAAGCGTAATCAGATTCAGTAACAAAGCGTAATCAGATTCAATCCAGTGCGCTTGGAGGACTCAAAGATATTCATCTTCTCCCAGCCATGTCACCTCAATCCCACAATCTCGTCTTCTCTGCATTCTCCTACGTTCACTTCCATGGTGGACTTCTTCTTCGTCGGCAACACCGTGCAGCAATTTCTCCTAGGAGCCTGCACAAAAATACACGGATTAGCATTTGAGCCTCCGCACATACACGCATAGGTTGTATTTTGCTGATCGTCACCTTGTCCCATAAATGCGGGTCCGGCTTCTTGCGGACCTCCACTCGGCGAATCCTCGACGGGTCAGCGATCTTCCACTCGCAGTCGGGGCTCAGCACCCCGTGCTGGACGTACTCGCTGACCGTCGTGTTCGTGCTGGAGTCGGGCGTGCTGGAGTCGGGGACCGCGTCGGAGAGGAAGTAGACAAAGGGCCTTTCGCACGGGTTCCTGCTCAGAGGCCGGGTGTTGAAGGCGAACCCAGCGGGGTCGGCTCTCTTGTACCAGTGGCGGAACGTCCTCGCGGGTGTCTCCACGTCCCGGGGCAGGTAGATGCCCCGGTATATCTGGACCGCGTAGCCCCAGGAGACGGACACGGTCCAGCTCCGGGTCCGGTCGTAGCAAATGGACTGCTGCATGAGCGCAGCCGAGTCCAGCTCGAGCGGAGCCCGTAGCCTTTGTAGGGCTTGCAATTGGGGTCGTTTTGGGGAAAATGGGCTCGACCACGTCTAAGTGATGGAGCGAGATCAACGGCGTGATCGGGTGAGCAGCCAGGAGCCCAAATACGTTCCCGTACACGTCAAACTGAATCCCACCCATCGAACAAGAAACAGAAACTTTAGACAAACGGAAGCTGGCAAAATGCCTAATTTAATATCAAAATGCAGTCATTCCATGAAATTTATTGACCTTCACAACTGGAGAAAAAAAAAGAGTAAAAAACCAAAAGTTTTAAACTGTCGACATGTTTTCCCAAAACATTTTTTTAGCAAACACCTAAAACCACAAACTTACAGGTAAACATTTTTTTAGCAAACACCAAAAACCCCAAACTTATACCCTCTAACAAATTTATCCAAATCATTTTCTTGTGATGCAAAAGATCCTAAAATTTATATCAATGTGATATATACCTTGCCTCAAAATTTGAAGTAATGTGACACAGATACACATTTTGGATTTTTAGCATCACCCAAAAAAAAATTTAGAATAAATGCGCTGGGTATCTAGGTTTTTTGGTGGATTTTTTTCGAAAAGAAAAGGGGAAATGGGGAATCAAATTTTCCCTTTTGGCTGTTTATTTCTGCAAATGAGATATAGAAAGGTACGATATTGGAATTGGAAGAAATCTCAACTGCTGAATTTGGAGTCGACCGCGTGAGATTCAACAATCCCCATTTAGTGGAACTATTTGAGCAAACTGATTAAACTAGAAAACGATGAAACAATTCAAACCAATGTGTTCCTGGTTAGGTATTGCCTGGTTGCTTGGCGTTAGGGGAGAGGCTCCCACCACCCAACCATTGACACGGCACGGCCCCATCTTGGACCCACTCGCATCGAGAACATGACCACCACCACTCTTTCAACATCAACCTCCATTAGAGCCACACCTGTTTGGGCTTAGGTGCCAAGCTTCGGAGTGCTTAAGAAAAAGGCAAGACCTGTGTGCATTGGCCAAGTGGACGGTGCGCAGAAGAGTTGCCGGAACTTGTCCTGAATTTTCCTCTCTTTCGAACTTTCGTGCTGTCCCCACTTTGGACGGCACTGAGTGCTTGTGTTGATCTACCTTGTTGGAAGTTGGAACCACTTCGCCGACCTCGTTCGATGCTTGGACCTAAGACATTTAATGAAACGAGGACGTTTCCGTGAGTGCTCGGAACTACCCCATGACCGAACAGGGCCAACAAGAAACAAGGGTCGCCCTTTTCAATAAGTAAAAGGGTTTGCCAAGAAACGGTCGCATTTTGCCATTTTTAACTATTGTTGCGTCGTCTTATCCAACGGGATGGTATCTTCGGATCGCCCAAAGTCCAAACATCACATCAAGGCCAGGAAAATATTTAGGGTTTACACAGCGCTTACAAGCTCTCTCTATTAACAGCGGCATTGCTAACCTATGCACTGAAGTAAAATTTACACGTCTTGGATCCCACGCGATCCCCCCCAACCCCAAAAAAAACCGAGGCCGTGTTTATCTAGACGACAGACTTGGCTAAATTCTCGGAAATTCTGGGAGGGAAGGTTTATCATGATCGTGACAAAAGGCCCCTTCACTCCCATTAAAGAAAAGGCAAGAAATAAAGGTAAAAAAAGGTGCCTTCATCGCAAATCACGTGCTTTTGCTGATAAGAGATCCTTAGCTAAAATGTCGGATAAATCCAATGAAATGACCTTTTCGCCATGTAATTCTCACTTGCTTTTTTTTTTTTTTATGAGCTATAAGCTTTCCAGATATATTACGGACCGTAGATGTGTTCATTTCACAAAAAAAAAAAACAAAATTTGAAAAATGCTTTTTAAAAAATAAATACTTATACCGTCATAAAAATAAATAGATACAAAATATTTTCACCATCCACTAAAATAATTAGATATAAATTATAATCGGTGATTAAAATATTTTCGTTATTAATTTTTTTAAGAGATACATGCATTTCATTTTCCATAAAAATAAATAAACAAATAAATTCATAAAATGTATAGACTAACCTGGTGAAAACCCGGTTCCCGGGTGAGGGGGACGCCGAGCTCGGCCATGCAAGCCTGAACCCGGTCATCGGACCCGTAAAGGCCCGGGTACCGCCTGAGGCACCGGTCCTGCATCCGCTCGAGCGCTCTCGCCAGCGCGTAGCTGATGGCGAACCGCCCGCCGCCGTACCCCATGTTGTACGAGAAGTATATGTTCTGCAGGTGGCTCTCCGACCAGCTCCCGATGTAGTAATACTGTTATGATCGTACTTGGACAGCACCCTCACCAGGTTCTCCGCCACGAACACGGTGTCGTCGTCCCCCCATCACGAGCCACCTCGCCTCTCGGCCGTCCAGCTGCCTGAACGTCTCTGAGACTATCCTGGAGATGCGCACGGCGGAGCGGTCGCCCTTGGGGTTTCTTGTACTTGAACCCCGACGTTGTTGCTCGAGATCTTCACGGGCGGCAAGAGGGCCGAGTCGTCCCGGCCATCCGCGGCGCCGCTCCAGGGCGGCGGTGGTGGCTTGTCGAGCCACACGACGCCGCGCATTCGGTCCGGTCGCCACCAGACCTTGAGGTAGTTCTTGCGGTGGTGCCATAGCTTGGCCGAGGAGGCTATGCCGAAGACGATGTGGTGGAGGGCCGTTTGGGTTGGCGGCGGAGGGAGTGCTTGTGCTTGGCGGTGGCGATTGGAATCATGAATAGGAGAAGTATCACAGGAGGAGGAGAGGAGTGAGGAGAGTAGAGAAATTGGAGGGAGTAGAGGAAGTAAGAGAAGAGAGAAGAAGGCGAAGAAGAAGGTGATGAGCTTCGGAGAGAGTAGGAAGGGTGATGAGAGCTCTTCATGTTGAGCTCTTGGTCCCAGGAATCTTCATCCTTCGAGATTTCTTTCATGGACTCATGTGGGTTCTGGGGTACAAGTTGTAATAGCAAACAGATCCTTCTCTCTCTCTCTCTCTCGATCTCGATCTCGACCTCTCGACGAACCCTAAGAAGCACGCTCCTTATCAATTTGTCCCATTCTGAGTTTTTGTTTTTTGTTTTTTTCAAGCGTGCACCTGATTATATACTGAGATTATTCCATCGTATTTATCTGAACTGTTGAGGTACGGTTCATGCTGTTTTATCACAGGAAAATTATGTGGATCTCGCTCCACACCTAAGTGAGCGGAGAGCCATCTCAGCGGGAGTCTCAAGAGGACAGTGCCTTCTGGACATTAGAGGTCTTTTTACGATTTAAGCCCATATTTTTTTTTAGCAATTTGGGCTTGGGCTCATGAATAACTTGCTACTATATATACTCTTTTTCTCTTGTAATTGAGAGATGTAAAGGAGGTGTGAGGTTGCAGATTATAGTGAAATCATCTGCTGGAGTTTAGCCCTAGTTTAAGGGTGAATTAGAATAAAATTTCACGTCTCAATTTTCTTTTCTTGCTTTACGTTTTACTTCAATTTGATTGTGCGTCGAATCCTAACCTAAACCGGGCAATTTTCTTCCTTTTGTCGTTTGCTTTGGATGTCCGGCCCTATATTCGGCCAGAGAATGACGTGGTAACCACACTTTGCATTGAATTTGGACTCATTCTCATTCGAAGAATTTGTGAAAAATATCGTGCCTACGTCGCTCTTAGAAAGCAATATCCGCCAAAAGTTGCAGCATGTCTTGTCCTAGTTTAAATTGGTTGGTGACAAAATTTATGGCTTCATCGAGCCCATCAATTTGGAAGATAAAAAAAAAAGAACAACAAAATCAGATTACTTGAAATACAGATATTGGATATCGCATAGAAGGATTTTTTATTTACTTTTTTTTGTATCGGCTCTTGATAGGTATCACTTTCATAAATTGATGACGCGTGGCATTGATTTTTTTTTCATAAAGGAAATGTGCGTGATTATCAACCTGAACTTGGAACTGAGCTTCACATATTAAGTGAACAAAGTGTTTTCATAAGTTTTGTTTTTAAGGATGATGTGGTTGAAAGAATCAATCATAGGCTGCGTTTGAAAAGGCTTTTGGGGAAAACTTTTAGGAAAATACAAATATCTTTAGTTTGAAGGGATTTGGTGAAATACAAAAGCTGTTTGGTAAATTGTAATAAAAAAAATACATTGGAAAGAAAGTTTAGAAAAATGCTATTTGATAAACATAAATTCAAAAAGTCCATTCGGCGAGTTTTGACTGGCCGGCGCCAAATATTTTAATATTTTAATGATTTTTTATAATTTTTATTTTTTCTTTCTTCTTCTTTTTTACCTTCCCCGACCCTCCCCTACCTCCAGTTAGTTCGATAACCGGTTAGAGGTGCAGCCAATGAGGTAGCAATAGCAAGGTTGAGCCTCACCACGGTCGAGCGAGGCCCTCGCCCTTGCAAGCCCATATTTGGGGAGGCGGGATGCATCAGGATCACGAGGAGGAGGGGGTAGTTGTCGTCATAGTAGAGGCGTGGAGAGGGGGCTTGATGCGACAACACTTGCAGCAGCGGCATTCAGCAACAGCCTCTTCAGCGGTGCTTGCGGCGGCGGGGTTCAGCGATAGCCAATGGAGCTGAAGGTGAAGCTGCCTCCATCGGTCCTGCGTGAGTATGCTAGTGAGTGAGGAGAATGCTCAAAGCTTAAGGCTGCCTTAGGCTTTAAGCCTTGTGAAAGCTAACTTTAAGCTAAGGGCCGTTGCAAAAAATTTGTCAAACACTTAAATTTTGGGCCAAAAGACTTTAGACACACAAAGACACTTGGGAAAGTGATTCCCCAACGCACCCATAGCCCCCATCAAATGTTGGTGGAACTTGTTTTTCGCGGAACCCAACCATGGAGCTCAGTGTTTCTTGGTTCTTTAGTTGAACAAGGAGGACAGTGGTCATCTGATTTAAAGAAATGAGTTAGTGACGGGCGAATTTCAACCATCATATCATAAATTTCTCATTGACAATCCAATTAAGGCAGAACCCCATGTTTCTAATCATTATTGATGAATATTTTATTACTTGGTTTCGCTCTATACTTGAGAGCACATTGAATTGATCCTTAAGAATCATCCACTTCCAGAGTTCAAAGTATTAGGTAGAACAGAGAATGCGCATGCGTCTCTTTGGGCCATATACTTTAATGGCGTGTTCCTCTCAACATTAACCATTACCTGTGAGTTCATCGGCTAAATGAAATCGACATTTCCTAGCATGTAATTTTTGCGATGTTTTTAGTGGTGAATATGTCAGGATGATTAAATTCAATTTAAGGCATAGATCAAAAGGAAGGATAGAATGCGAAGTGTCGAGTTATATCAAGTTCGACCTCAATCTGGAGCTCATCCAACCTAATTTCGACTGGATATGCGTAATAATTGGAGTTACAATCACTTAAAGATTGAGCACTAACTTATAGGATATTTAAATAGTAAATTATACATTCACCCAATAGCTTAAGTCGTCAGAGCATATGACAGTGCTCTCACACAAGCCAAAGCACAAGCTTCTTGATTGGCCTTCCCAATCACCTGTTTGTCACATTAGCCAAGGTCCATTTAGCCAATTGGTGCTCGATGTTTATCTTGCATCGTCAATAACCTTGTCAAAGGAATGGCCCCCCACTAGAGAAGATGGCAAAAGCAAGAAGACAAAGTCGCACCCGTATCTTTTATAGATTTCGCAATTCTTAAAAGAGGATGGTCCCCCGACCCGAGTCAAAACCTTCCTCTATCCCCTTGGAACTAAACCTCGCTCAACGAGCTGGCGCTCACAGGAACAAAAGTAAATATCCGACAAAGAAGGATGATTACAAGAAAACTGGTCCGGGGGAGCGTCAAGCACAAATCGCAACAAGAAAGAGACAATTCGCGAGGGACTGGGAAACTTCAACCGCGGAGGCCAAACAAAGGCCGATGCAGACTCAAAACTGGGCTGACTATCGAACTTGTCCTTTCGATTCGACGCTCAGGCCCTTCGGCCCACTATGAATCGCAGGATAGTGTCGTTCTTCTGATACCGTCTGGGATGCTTTTATTCAAGCCCGTACGTTAAGGTAATGCTCTAATGCTCTCCTATTTCTAAGATGGAACTCCCTTTTCCCATTTCCCAATTTTTTGACCTTCAGTTTCGCCCACGATGATTTTCGCCGATCCGATCTGACTTAACCAATTCGCATCAACTCCCGAATTAGATGTGATTTCACAAAGTTAGGAAAGGATCTATGTGTATTGAAGCGGCTGAACAAGAAATGATATGATTGTAAGGATCATATACATCATCAGTATCACCTTTATCCCAAACTAATTGAGATTGGCGGTCGATGAACATGAAGAAAAAAATGTAAAATATACTAAAATAAAAGCAAAGACAGGGACCAAAAAAAAAAAAGAGGAAAAGAGCTAAACAGGGCAATTTGGAACGTAGGAAATCCTCCCCTTTACAATGCAAATAGCTTTTTTACACTCCGTCCTAAGATAAACCGTACGCCAATTTATTTTCCACTCCATTAAATCTTGTTTTACTACATTCCCCCAAGTAAGTTTCAGCCGATCTTTTCCTTTCTTCATGTTATGATCGCAGTAATAAACTTCTGTTCTTATCGAGACATCTAAGGGTCTACGGAAAATATGTCTAAACCATCACAATTTATGCTCTCTCATCTTCTCTGTCATCAGTACTATTTAAACTTTTCGTCGAATATCGTCATTTCTTATCTTATCTATCCTTATATGACCACACATCCACTTTAACATCCTCATGTTATGTTTGTGTTGCTTTAGTATTAGCCAACATTCAGCTCCGTATAACATTGCAGGTCTTATTGCTGTTCTATAAAATTTTTCTTTTAACCTAAGAGGGATTTTGCAATCACACAAAAATCCTAATACATTACGCCATTTCATCCAATTGGTTTTGCTTCTATGGTTGACATCATCATCAATCTCTCCTCCTCTTTTGCAAAATTGATCCTAAATACCTGAAAGTATCTTTCTTAGGTACTTTCTGTCCAATCATATCCATGGATTCTTGATCTCCTCATCTTGTCGTAGCGAACTCATACTACATGTATTCTGTCTTATTCCGTCTTAACGTAAATGCTTTAAACTCTATCGTGTTTCTCCATAATTATAATTTAGTACCAACCTCGGCCCTAATCTCATCAATAAACACAATATCATTTGCGAATAGCATACACCACAGCACCTCACCTTGGATATCTTTTGTCAGCTCATGCATAACCAATCCAAAAGATAAGGACTCAAAGCCGAATCTTGATGTAAACCTACTATAATTGGAAAATAACTTGATGTGTCATTACAAGTTTTCACACATGTAGTAACACCATCATACATATCCTTAATTGCCTCTATATATTCTTTAAGTGTACCTTTTTTTTCTCAAGAACCTACCACAAAACTTTTGTTAGAACCGTATCATACGTCTTCTCGAGATCAATAAACACCATGTTTAGGTTCTTCTTTTTTTCTCGATATTTCTCCATTATCTGTCGTATTAAGAAGATAGTCTCCATGGTAAATCTTCCTGATATAAATCTAAATTGATTTATAATGATCTTGATTTCTATTCTCAAACGATACTCAATAACTCTTTTCCACAATTTCATTGTATGGCTCACAAGCTTAATGTCTCTATAGTTGCAACAGTTCTGGATATCCCCCCTATTTTTGTATATAGGCACAATTATACTCTTCCTCCGTTCATCAAGCATCTTATTAGTTTGGAGAATCATGTTAAACAGTTTAGTTAACCAACTCATTGTCACATTCCATAAACATCGCCACACTTCAATATGGACACAATCTGATCTCAATGCTTTACTAGTCTTCATCTTCTTTAATGCCTCCTTAACTTCCTGCGCTTTAATTCTACACACAAATCTTCTGTTTAAATCATAAGAGGCGTCCACCAAATCCACCTCACTTCCATTGCTCTTCCCGTTAAAAAGTTTGTTAAAATAACCCATTCACCTTTTCTTCACTTCTACATTTCTTGCTAATAGTTTTTTATTTTCATCCTTGATATATTTAACTTGGTCAAGTCTTTACTTTTCTCGTCCCTTATATTTGTAAACCTATAGATACCTTTTTCTCCCTTTTTGCTCCTAAGTTTTTTGTACATATCTGAGAAAGCCTTGTCTTTAGCCTCTCGCACAGCTTTCTTGGGAAAAGTACACCACAAGTGCCACAACCTGTGTACGGCGTGCACTTTAGTGCCAAAACTTTCAAAACGTTCACTTTAATGCTAAGTTCGGAGAAAATCGTGCACTTTAGTGCCAATCCGGTCAAAATTCGGCCAAATGAATTACATGAATTTTTCAATTTGCTTTATTATATTATGTGGCAAATTTTTAGAAGCAGTTGCCACAGTGGACATCCAACGTGGCTTGTGGAAGGGTGAAAATGAAAAACGACGTTGTCGTTGGTCTCCGATTGGCCGTGGAAAACGAAGTCCTCTCGTGGAGTTACCGCCGTCCCTTGCTCACCGCCATGGCTCGCTCACAGCTGTCCCTCCCTCGTCGACGTCACTTGCTCGTCCCCATCGCTCGCTCGCCGTCGTCGCTCGGTCATCCCCGTCGCTCGCTTGCCACCCTCCCTCGTTCGTTGCCCTCGCTCGCCGCCCTCCCTCGTTCATCGCCCTCCCTCGCTCTTTGCCATCCCTCGCTCGCAGCCGTCCCTCCCTCATCACTGTGGATTAGGGTTTGTAATTTGAGGTTGAATTTGGGGATTTAGGGTTTGTAATTTAGGGTTCAATTTGGGGATTAGGGTTTATGTTTGGGTGAATTCAATTTCAACGACGTCGTTTGCTGTTTAAATTGCTAAATCGGCCTCCGGTGAGCCACGTTGTCCATCACGTAGACTTTCCGGCGAGCCACGTATGCTTCAGATGGAACTTGGTACTAAAGTGAACGATTTTCAAAAAAATTGGCACTAAAATGAACGTTTTGAAAGTTTTGGCACTAAAGTGCACGCCGTACACAAGTTTTGGCACTTGCAGTGTACTTTTCCCGCTTTCTTGGTATTTTTTTGCGTTAATCTAAACTTTTGTAAATTCTCTTCATTAAGACATTTATGCAGACATCTGAAACACTCCTTCTTCTGTTTAATTGCCTTCTGCACCTCTTCATTCCATCACCAAATTTTCTTTGTTTAATGTTCGTTCCTTTTACTTTCACCTAATATCCCTTTTGTCACTCTCTGTACATAGTTAGATATCTTACTACACATCTTATTTACTTCTCCTTCTTCTGTTTACTTCCTCTAGCACCTCTTCATTCCATCAGCAAATTTTCTTTGTTATGTTCGTATCCTTTTACTTTCACCTAATATCCCTTTTTTTGTCACTCTCTGTATACATAGTTTAGATGTATCTACTACACATCTTATTTACCTTCTCC
>JAGVVM010004977.1:0-21477 GCA_019149425.1 Psidium friedrichsthalianum
GTGGTTTAGATCACGTGGAGCGCACGTGAGCGGCAGCTGCCCGAATCACAGCGAATCCGGGATGCAGACCTGCGGGAGCACGAAAGGGAAGCCTTTCCCCCACCCGGGAGGAGAGGAGGGGAGAGGAGAGAGATCTCCACGTGCGATCGTTGAAAATCATCTCTCTCTCTCTCTCTCTCTCTCTTCAGCGCGGCGACAACCCAATGGAAAAGGAAAACGTTGCAGTTGCATTCAATGCTAGAGAAGAGAGAGAGAGAGAGAGAGAGAGGGGCCCTACTTTCCCTGGAAAATGATCGCGATCATCATTTGTCTGCAGTTCTACGTTTGAATCTCACCCGGGTCTGAGATTGGAAGTTCCATTTTTTTTTCTCCCAAGTGATCGGACGATGACGGCTCGTGGAGCCATGAAAACCTCGTATGTTCGCCGGTTAATCTCGCCTTCCGATCCATCGAGAAGTTTGCGATCGGGCTTACTTGACGGGGCTGCATCCTAGGGCATTTGTGGGCGGCGATATTGATGACATCAAGTGATTCCTGAATTTTAACACAATCGTTAAGAGGGAAAAAAGACTAAAAAAAAGAAAAGTAAAAAGAAAAGAACAGCAAAAAAATCATCGAAATTTTATCGAAATGCCATGAGGAAAAAGTCCATGTCGGCGTCGATAGTATCACGTTAGCTGGATAGGCTAAATTGGCGCATTTTAAAAGGTTTAGGATCGAATGGCAAGATTGCAATAATTTTATAACTCATTTGGACACGCGAGACGACGAATTCTTAAAAAATCCGAAAACAAATCCCGGAAAATTCGCATTTTTATCTTCTTCTTCTTTTTCCACGACTTTATGCTGCAATGAATGCATGCTAAAATCAGAGTCCAGAAGAAAAAGAAAAAAGTTTTGTTTTTGGTGGTTTGGAGGGGGGCCAACAAAGAGGCCCACTTTTCTTTTGCTTGCAACGAAGGAAAGGAGGGGAGGGAAAATGGAAGTGGCATGATCTTTGAGGTGGAAAGGCTGCAGGTTAAAATACCGCAGGAGATTCGTCCAGAAGAGGAGAAGGGAACAAAAGGGAGGTTTTCAGTGGACTCACGACGAAATGGTTTTTTGCGCGCGGCAGGTGAAAACATGGCGGATAACAATAATGCATTTCGCTTCTGATTTTGGCACCAAACGACACAGCTGCAGCGCCGAACCCCCCCCCAGCTTCTCATTCGCAAAGACTCCATCAATGGTGGTGGACATCGTCTGCTTGCCCAACGCGAGGTTCCTTCCTCGTTTGAGGTTTTGTGGTGGAGGGGGGGTGGGGTCCTGGACGCTGTCCCAAACCGACCCGGCCGATCCGGTTTGCAAAGACGGGGGCGTTTCGATTACTAGATTCAGAGAGATTTGAGTACATAAGACCGGGGAAAATAGTCCGACCGGTCACAAACGTATCGTGCGGACGCCGATTTCAAATCTCAAACGTATGCGCGAAATTTCAACGTGGTTGTTTGGGCCGCTTTTTCGCTGGAAATCGCCGATGTGGCGATGCGTCACGTAGGTCTTAGTCACGTTAGCGATTTCTGATGAAAACGAGCCAGAAGGATTACATTGAAATTCCACACGAAGAAGTAGTACTGAATTAGCAAGATTTGAAGTTTAGCACAGAATTGATGTCCGTGTAATAGTTTTAGGACGATCGTGCAATTTTCCACACAAAAATACCTAACGGGTGGGACCCGCATCGACGGTCCGCGATCTCAACTTGCGATACGTCCGCAATCATCACTTGTGCCGGCACACTCAGGCTTTCCCCGCGTAACACCTAACCTAAGTTAGGCGCTTAATCGAGACTGCCGGAGCATATTAGATCACAACCGCATCATTGAACAAAATGAGAAGCGCATGTGGGATTATTACAACTTGCAGCGAGCACTGAATGACAGAGCGCTCCACATGAATCTAAGTTCAGATGTGGCGCGGTTAGCGTTGACTCGAAACAATTTTAATGATATCTTTAATTTTTTTATTTTTATTTTGCTGCTTTGTTTCCTTTGGCGACTGGCCGGAGGAAGAAGGAAGGAAGGAAAGAAAAGAAAATGAATAAATAAAAATTACGAAAGAATAATATAAAAATAATCCACGATAGCACCGGCCGCATCATGTTAGTGAATTCCGCACAAATGTAGATGGTTTAAGACTCGGTTGGTAAAAAAAAAAAAGGTTCAAGACCCGATTGGCGTAATTGCAATAGGTCTGTGACTTTTTTTTTTGGGTAATTCTTCTCTTTAACGGATATTGTCCACATTTCTTTTATGTGTAAGACATAACCACGTCGATCAAACATCAAACAACAGGAAAAATGGACATCAACAACGAATGCGCGATAAAGATGAGAGGAAGCGTCGTGGTTGAATCTGAGGAATGCATGCGAAACAACGAGATGGACATAACCACGTCGATCAGACATCAAATGACATGAAAAAATAGACATGAACAGCGAATGCGCGATAAAGATGAGAGGGAGCGTCGTGATCGAATCTCAGGAATCCGTGACCATAGGCCCGTTCGACAAACGCGTTCTCTTTCGGGAACTTCAAGCCGTCCACATCGCATCAGATCTCCAGTTAGACGCCGTCGTGAGGAGAAAACCAGATTGAAAATTCAAAAGGAAACAGCAGAGGGAGATTCGGAACAAAAGGCAGGTCAACGTCACGGGGAGAATGGAAAGCAGGCAGCGCTCATCGGAAAGAGACGGTGGCCCACGACTGAATTTTCCTCGAAGGTGCAAGGAGGCTTCATGCAGAACTTGATAGGAAGGCACTGCATCCACATGCAAATCTAGGGCAGAAAGGAACCAGCGCTCATCGGCAAAAGATTAAAAAGCAAGAAGCTTTGCACAATACCTAATCTGCTTAGAAATCAGCAAAAGATTGAAAAAAAAAGAAGCTTTACATAAAGTGGTCGTGGTCGGTCACGAGAAGATATATATCGTGGGGTTCTAGATTATTAGGAGCAATTTATTCAAAAAGTCATAAACTTATTATACGATGGTCAATGATCTGAAGTACTAAATTGGCAAATCATTCAATTATTTATGACCAAATTAGCACAATTGAAGGTTCTAGAATTGAATTGTCGCTGTAGAATAGGTTATCATCTTATACAAATACAAAAGAGATCCGAGAAAAAACAAAAAGCGAAGAACTCTTATTGTTGAAGCAAAGGGGCATGAGACGATGATAAGTTTTAAATGATGTGGGGCAATCCGTGGCGGCCGAAGCATTTCAAAGGGGCTTGGGCTAAGATCGTCTTGAAACCGAACGACGATGGCCTCAAAGATGGTATAATTCGTGATTCAGAAACTATTTATTCACCGCAAGAAACTGACTATTAGACTCCCTTTGTTTTGCGAAAAATAAACGATTTGACAAACATTTTCCTAAAAATGATCGCTTATATAGTTTACAGAAATGAATGAGGAAAATATATTTTCATCATAATGTTTAACAAAAATTAGTGTCGAAAATGAAAACATTTTCAATTGACTAATAATTTCGTGCGACAGAACGGTTATTTTTAGGAAAATATTTTTGAAATCGTTCATTATTTAGAAATAAATGGAACTTAACGTTGAAAAGCTAGCTTACCTGAGCTCCGTGGTGGTGGGGTCCTGCGGTGCCTCCCCGGGGATTAGTCGGTCGCCGTCGGTTTGAGCGTAAGCTCGCCGGCACGGCTGGACACCCCGGTTATCAAAAAAAAAAAAAAACGTTGAAAAGCTAGCAACCAACTAAATTTAGACGGCAAAAAGACTTCCAGCCTCCAAATGGATTTTGGCCTCTAAGGGCGAGCATGGCAACACTTTTGCTTCGGAAATCAACTTTTCGTCGGAAGTTGATTTTTCTACTTCTACTCAGAAGAAAAAGTTGATTTCTACTTGTACTCCAGAAGTTAATTTATGATCAAAGAAATTTATTTTGTATGGTTGAAAATTTTTACTTCCGAAACATTATTAACACAAAATCTTCTATGAAAAATTGTTGTTGGTAGTCGAAAATTTATAATTCATTTTTAAAATTTTTAAAATTTCTTTAAAAATAATTTTATTATTATAAATATGATTTAATTTTTAAAAATAAAAAAATATTATTTATTTTTACTCCAGTGGCCAGAGATGGCAACTCGTAGTTGCAACAAGCAAGGCAATGGTCGACAATTACAGCGGGGAGTGGCAGTGGTTCGCAGTTGGTGAGGTGGACGGTGGTCAGTAGGTAGTGGAGGTCAATGGCGAGTGGTAGCGGCTACAGGCTGCAATGGACGACAGCTAGCGAAGGTCACAATGGTTGGTAGTCGATGGGGTGGCAGCGGTGGGTGGTGATTGACGGAGGTCTACGGTAGTCGGTGGTGGGTGAAGGTTGGCGACGGTCGCCGACAGTGGTCTGCGGAGGTCGGCGTTTGGTGACAAGGGATGGTAGTGGGTGGTAACGGACACTGATCAGCGGTGGGCAACAACGGAGGTGGGCAGTAGGTGAGGGCGGGGTTAGTCGAAAAGTGGGTGAGTGCATAATAAAAAAAAGATGAGGCAAAAAATACTTATTGAATTGAGACGTAATTTCTTTTAACTTATCAAATTAGGAGAAAAATAACTTTAGAGTAAAATTTTTTACCAAATAAATTTCTGTTTCAGAAATTAAAATTACCAACGGATTTCTGCTAAAAACAATTCTGAAGCAGAAATTCACTTTCAGAAGTGTTACCATGCGCACCCTAAAAGATTGACTTTGGCGTCCAAAATTGCAAGTTTGGTCTCTAGAGAAGGAGTTTGGGTAGCGAAAAGTCGCCTTGTAGCGGGTCGGAAAATTGTTGGTCGTTTGTTTATTGACAAAGTGGTGCATTTCCTTTTCCCACGTGAGTGCGTGCTAATATGTAAGTGCTGACATCTTCTATTCTATTGTTACAAATGAAGACAATGTGCTAAGTGTGGACGTCTTTTATTAGAATTTGGAGTTATAATTAAAAAAACACAACGATAAATACTCTATCTTTAATCTCGAATTTTTGTTTATGTCTAATGGTTATTAGGGTCTCTTACAACTTCTGGAGTGATGTGTTCGAACTTATGATTTTTTGGACATGAAGAGTTATGTTCTTTTATTTAACTTTTTTGGGTCACAAAGTTATATTCTTTTTGGAACAACATGTTTTTCGCTATTATACATTGAACATTCCATTCAGTATTCACTGCTTCATCTTTTATTTAAACATACAACTATTATTTTAGATTATTTCATTTTTGAGAGTTCTTTAAGAAATATTAGAATTGCTATCTAATATTTTCATTGTGAGACTTTGTTGTATCCTAAAAGATTTTTTTGATAATCATTAATAATGTTGTGGGGGCAAATAATTTCTTAAAAAAGAATATTTTCATGCGTCAAAATCTGATTCAATTTCTTTCCATTCGACCCCTAAATATTCCAACACAAACAAATTTGTTTGCTAGAACTCGCGTAAAATTGCCCATGGAAGCCGTAATTTTATATTTGTATGCTCTCATTGTCCCCGAGTCCTAGCTTGTCGCTAACCGACGCCCCTACATCGTCCCCATACGTTCATCCTATTCGCCATCCTCGCCATCCCATTTTGCCCATAAACTCTTTGGGTCAAGGCACTTGTCGAGATCCTAGGCCAGTGGTTGAGCATCTCGATCATGTCGAGTCATGACCGTAAGATTCATAGAATCACAATCAACTTCTTAAAACTTAAAATGTTAACTCGTGCGGCTCAAAACATCTAAAGACATCACAGGCATGTTGTATGTTGTCCTTGGTTATTATCGAAATTAACCAGACTAATCGCTCGGATGCCAATATCGGGTAGTCTCAGGCATCTCTCATCCTAAAAGTTAGCATAAAGAGTAACACTTTTCCTCACATCTATAAACTAATCACTAGTCCCTTCTATGATTGATGTGGGATAATTCCGACAATCTCTCTCTCACATACCGTGCATCGGGTCGGAGCAACAACAACCAATACTTGTCGGTAACTAGGTTCTGATATCATGTGAGATTTTGTAAAATCGCTACCAACTATTCTAAAAGTGTGAGCAGTTAGACAAAAAGAGTGATCTAATATTTAAATATTTTGATAAGGGGCAATTCCTTAGCGTATATTTGTGTTGTTATGCAAACTAATAGTGTTTTGTAGACTCCTTTGTAGGTTTTAGTGTCCATTCACGTTAGTTGGTTGGTTAAGAACACCAATTTAAATCAAAGATTTCCCGTTTGAGAAAGTTTGGAAAACTTGTGCGGGTCATGCTTCATCTTAATAAATAAGCACGATTATGCCAGTTTTGCATACTGTTCTCGGCTTGTCCTCGTTGAACAGCTTAGAAACATAGTCCAAATTTGCATCGAGACGCAACATTTACGTTCAAATATTTTTCGGCCTTGTAATTCTTTTGTTATCTGAGCACATATAGACATGGAGTACGATTGCCATCAAATCAACAACTATGCTTTTCCATTTCGAGCTCGTGTATCTAAAGAGCTTATGGAGACCGTTAGATATAAAGAGCATATAAATTCTGTAAATAAGTGATCTATGATACTTTAACAATGTTTTATACATATCGTAGGAACCATTCCATTGGATCCATAGGCAGGATAGATAAAGATTATCTAAGAGACCAATTTGGAAATGGCGAAATGATCAGACGTTAAGATTGGGTGAACATAAATTCTGTAACTTCTGATTATTTTTGTCGTAACTGAGTGTCATTTAACTTATCCTGTAGAGTTTGCAAATTCAACTATTTATCGTAATTTTGACTGCCTCAAAGCCTCTCAAGACATATTTATACAAATGAGATCATACTTAATGGTGATTGTCTAACTCGTGTATTCGAATGATTCGGCATGTCACATTTCTCGACGCAAGTGACCATCTTAATTTGGTTTAAATTGCATGCAAACACACATGTGAGTGTGAATTTGGCAAGTGTAATTCCTTATGTGTTGGTTTTTGGGTTGCAAGTTAACATATTGAGCTAGAGACCCCAAAAAAAAAAAATTAGCATGGAATGTACAACCTAAGAACAAGAATGTTAACCTAAAGAGGCCCATTATCCTTATCTCAAAAATTATCACTCATGAAGGAACGTGCATGTAGGGATTTGTAGCTTGGATTGAGTTCATTTCCCTATGATATATCTCGGGTAACACTAACTTGAAGTCATTAACGCCGTGTTAGAATGAAGTTGTATTCTTGGGTCATGACATGTCGTGCCAAAAAAAATTCCTCCCGTTTACTGAAAATTATTTAAGTTTGGCGCCACAAAAGACAAAAATAGTGTGCTCAACACATTATTCAATCATATTTTTTTTTATAGCCACGTGGAGGTAATGGAGGAAGTCCAATTTCTTGCGTGGCAAAGATTGATCAGCACCCTCATCAAATGACTCTAATATAGGAGAAATTCTCATTAACACATGACCTAAATAATGTTAATAAGTGGTAATTGAAAGTAATTATACAGACATAGCTAGGGAGAATTACCAAAAGATTTTTAAACTATTGTAATTGTGCCAATTTAATCCAAAACTTTTTCTGGCCAATTAAGTCATAAAATATTTGTATTTGTTTCAATTTAGTCTAATCGATAATTTTTGTTGTAAATCCTTGACGTGAAAGCCGCCCATCCTACAAGGCGCACCTAACGCTGACATAGATATTTTTCGAGTTTTTTATTTTTTAAATTTATTTTCTTTATTTTCTCTTTTTTTTTCCTTAACTTCTTTCTCTAGTTGGCAAAGTTGACATCGCTGGCTAGAGGAAGAAGGGAAGGAAAGGAAAAAGAAAAAAGAAAGAGAAAGAAAAGAAGAAGGGAAGGAAAAAATAAAGAGAAAGAAAAGAAAAAAATTAAAATATTATCAAAAATTATTCACCTCAACGTTGGTTGTGTTACATAAGACGGTTAGTGTCAACGTAAGAGTTTCTCAATCAAAATTGGCATGATGGATTGAATTGGCACAAAAGCAAAAGATTTGGACTTAATTAGTAAAAATATTTTAGGAATGAATTGACACAATTACAATAGGGTTATGAATTTTTTGGTAATTTTCCCAACATAGCTATGTACTCCTCCTCGTGTGTGCTTATAGTAAATGTTGTGAACATATATAGTCTAATACTATGACTGACAAAACTGTGGAAATATTCATATCGCCTTGACGATGAGATTTATATGATCTTTCATTATGTGTGGTTTCCCTCCATTTATCGGCATAGTCCTTTAAGTTGAGCTTTCTAATAACAATGTTATATTAAAGTATTTGGCGTCGCTTGTCTACGTGTTCATACGCTTTTCATATACATATGATCACCATTTACCCATTAACTTAAGTTTGGAATTCTAACACGGTGTCAGAGCATATCCCGATTTGTTTTGTGTGTGCAGCGGGAGGAGTGTTTTTAAGTATTTTATGTTGTTTGTCTACGGAGTTTATACACTCTTTTCATACATGCGATCTTCCTTTCACCGGTTTGTTCAAACTTTTATGTCGGAAATTCCAAAAAAAAAAAAATTATAAGGACCCAACATATTACAAAGTGATTTTTGATCAGCCATCTGTCATAAATTCCTAGTTACGTGGTACATCTCCTTGTCCTTATTACTTGCCACCGGAAAGTGTGGTAGAATATGACACGACACATTAAGTTCGGTAGGTGCCTGTGATGATGTTTTGCCAATTTTGCGTTTTGCGATTTGGAACGTTTTTATCAATGACATTAAGCCACTAGATGTGATTTGTTTGGCCCATGATTAGGATTTGGACGTGAGATTTTCACGGATTAGAGGGATACATAATTGCAAGTACCGACCATTCGCTTCAAAGTGAATTCTCTATTTCTTAGTTATATAAAATATTTCGATTGTATTCTTTAAGATCTATTATGCGTTTTCTTTGGAAATTTTCGATTGGACATCTGATGCCTTGGTTTCGACTGAAGTATGATCACGACGCATCGAAATGAAACTTCCCAATTTTCACCCGATTCCCATTTTTCGTTATCTCGCTCTAGAATAAGGTGTATGGGATAAGTACATGCAATAATTGGTATGAACAGTTCATGCTGATTACAACATCTAACCTGGCAAATTGCATGTGCACCAGCAATAAGCACCGGCCTTTATGTTGTGCCCCTTGCCATCTTCGCCGATCATCGAGATCCAATGTGAAATTGGGCGGGTAGGAGGACAGTCACCGGCATATTTCATCGGATCGCTTGCGAGAAATCGACGACGCCGTATACATCATCCTCGGCACCGTACCGTCGAGCATCTCAGCTACCATTGTACTAATTTTAACCTCGAAACATGAACAGCCGGGATCAATAATGGTCCGATCCGAATCTGAAACTCGCAACCGGATCGATGTCGCATGTCGGAACAGCCAGTGAAAAATCTTCTGGCTCAGATTCCTTCACCGTGAAATTATTTTACACGAGGTTTTCAAGTTTTAACATGGGAAAATATATGTGGAAGTGGGGGCCCACGAAGGAGCAAAACTCAGGGGGTGGGGATGGGGCCCAGCGGCATTGAATGCAGGCGAAGGCAAAGAAGCGGGCCCGCTTCTTCTGCTTCTTCTTCTGATTGGGCGCGCATTGAACTCCCGCTTCGCACTTCCGTGGGACTCCCGCACCCGATCGCTCCCCCTGCTTCGCCGGAACTGCCCGCCGATCCGCGAACCGGATGCGATCGCGATCGTCGGTGTCGTGGGATCCACGTGTTTCGGACGGCTACGATCGATCTCCGGGGGGGGGGGGGGGGGGCCGGGGCGGTGGTCGAGCCTTAGTTTAACCGCTGCTTTGCCGATCCGCTTTTTCGGTTTTCACTCGTAACTCTCCCTTTCCTTTCACTGAATTCTGTCGGAGCTGTTTCAGTGGCTGCCCCAAGTGAATACGTTGCTTTCGCGGGGGCATCCTCGTCATTCCACCCTCCTCTCTCTCTCCCTCCTCTTCAGATTGCACACTCCACCTCGCGATGGGGAGAAAGAAAGCTGACCCCTCGCAGTTGTTCCCTCTTTCCTCTGTTACTTCCCTCAGCTCAGGCTCTCTCACCCACTGAAACTGAGCTCAGAGAGAGAGAGAGAGAGAGAGAGACTTAAAGAACAGAGCACGCCATTTGAGTGCGTAGAAGAGAGACGCAGCGAGACAAGACTCTGCAAAATGGCAAGTTAGGGTTCCGAATCAACTTCTGCAACTCTCTCTCTCTCTTTCTCTTCCCCACCAAAAACCCTAGAAAAAGAAAATTCGCCCTTTTTTTTAATAGCTTCTTCTCGGAAATCCCCGACATGTTTCCCAAAAGCCACTCAATCCTCGCACCAACAAAAACAACCCAACAAAATTCTCAATTTATGTAAACCTCCAATGATGATCTCGGCCTAAAATCTGAGACCACGCCCCCCAAAAAAGTTCCCATTTTTTTTTTCCTTCTCTTTTGTCAGCTGAAATAAGCTTCCGCAGCAAGGAGGAGGAGCAGCCGCGATAATGCTGGAGTACGAGTGGGGTCTAGGCGCGAACCCATCTCAGATTTTGATCTCCACCGACGACACGACACATGACCCGACCCAGACCCACAACCACCACCACCACCACCCCATCATGCTCGACCACTACCCGGTCTCACCTCACCAGTCCTTCCCCAACACCAGCGCCGCCACCGCCACTCACGTTCTCTCCAACCCCGCCGCCTTCTCATCCTTCGCTCCTCCCCATCACCAGCAACCCCCCATCGCCACCACCCACAACCACAATGCCCACCCCCTTTTCGACCCCCGCGCCTTCGGCGCGTCCTACCCGCCTCCCGCCAGCCCCTTCGCCCTTGACTGCTTTGGCGGCGGAGGAAACGGAGGAGGGTTCCTGATGGTGCCGAAGAGCGAAGACGCCACGGGGGCCCAGCCCTCGCCCGCGGCAGAGTTCGCAGCCGCGAGGATAGGGCTGAATTTGGGGGGACGGACGTACTTCGCGTCCTCGGTGGCGGTGGAGGACGACTTCGTGAGCCGGCTCTACCGGCGCTCGTCGGCTGGGAGGGCGGCCGGGGAGGGAGGCGGGTCGGCGGCCAACGCGCCCCGCTGCCAAGCCGAGGGGTGCAACGCCGACCTGACCCACGCCAAGCACTACCACCGGAGGCACAAGGTGTGCGAGTTCCACTCCAAGGCCGCCGCCGTCATCGCCGGCGGCTTGACCCAGCGATTCTGCCAACAGTGCAGCAGGTAAACTCCCTCGCTTTCTTTACAATTTTTCTTCACAAAGGATCGATCTTTATCAAAACGAAAGCAATCGCATTCTGTTCACGATGATCAAATCGCGAAACATTCTTCGACAAGAATTTTAGTTCTCTCTCATTGCTCCCGGGCGAGTTGAGTTGACTTGACTTGGAGGGGCGAACGACAAAGGTCAAGCGATCGAGCGGAACCATTATGAGCAGCACATAATCAACGTAATTTGCCTCCGGCGACGCGGAAAGACGGAAATGCCCCTGGGGAGAAAGCTTCCAGCGGCAAATGATTGGAGGGTTGGGCTCGTACAAACGGGGGGGCGATCCCGAGGGGCATTTGCGTCCGGAAACGTCTCGTACCGGCTTTCTGGCCTTGCTTGATATAGTAGCCTTCCCCGACCATCCATTTATTATTGGGAAATTTCGAAGTTACCGTTTGATTCGAGTTCGTACCATTTTACTCACGAGTACAGCAACGAGAATCTCTCTCTCTCGCGTATTCGCAGGTTTCATCTCCTCGGGGAGTTCGACAATGGGAAGCGCAGCTGCCGGAAACGGCTGGCGGACCACAACCGCCGCCGGCGGAAATCCCATCAGCAGCCGAACCGCGAGAACCCGGCCAAGGCGCAGCAAGAGAGCGGCCGGAGCTCTCCCGGCGACAACCCAGGAAGTGAGTTTTTTCAACCCTTGCATTGTCTTTCCCCTTTGGCTGGGCCATCGAGCAACTTGAAATCAAGAGTTGGATCCTTTACACTGTATAGTCAATGCCTCGAACTGACTAGAGGTTGATCGTAATTTTTGGATCCTTGTTTGTAGTTTGTAAATTGCTGCATTCTCAGTTAAGATGACGTTGTCCAATCCTTCTTTTTTTGTATGGTTTTGCTCAACAGGATCGCCACCAGACTCGGGAACGCAGTCAGCTTCGTCGGTCACCGTAGCAATGTCCCCGCCGAGGATGTCGCTGGACTGTTTCCGGCAGAGCCATCGGGGGTACCAGCCTTCCTCGTCTTCGTCGGCATCATCGCCCTCGTGTTCTCTCTTCTTCTCCAGCGGATGACAGAAGTGATTTTAGGGCTCTCTCTGACCGTCTGATGACGGCTCCCTCTTTGTAGGCACTTAGATATTGGTAAGCATATTCTTGGGGATTGATTGTTAATGTTTAGGTTATCACAAGAATCCCAAGCTCTCTGTATCTTCCACGTCCATGGTGGAGAGTTCATGTGCAGCCCAAGATGGGCATCGTTGTAGACTTCAAGTGAAGCATCTAAATTACTGTTTCCTCTTCTTCTTCTCTCTCTCTCTCTCTCAGAGCAATGAGCTCGACCTCGAGCTCGCTTATGACTCAAGATTGTACTCGAGCCGAGCTCGGACAGAGCTATGTCTGAGTATCTCTTTTCTTGTTGAGTTGAGCTTGAGTTCGATGGCCCGTCGATTGTGAATCGAATTTCGAATACCAAGCTTCCCGATCTAATCGAGCTTGAGCTTGAGCTTGAGCATAAGCATTGTGGTGTGGTAACCAAATGTTCAAGTGATAGATTATCTGGAACATGCAATTATAAATTGCGTACTTCGAAGGGCCTAATTCCCTAAAAATTCTCCAGCTTTAGTTCCAATTTCAATCCTTTGTCGAATTTCGTTTTTCATAAAATATTTACAAACTACTTCCATATCTGCCACGCGTCCAAAAATCGTGATCGGTTTTTTTCTGAACTATCCATATCGGGAGACTACTGTCCCTGATGCTGAACCTTCTAGCCATCGCTGATGTCGATGATTTTGAAGAAACCGATAGAGATTTTTGGATGCGAGGGCGGAGTTGGTCCCGTAGCGAAAGCTTGCCAGAGGGTTTTTTTTTTTTTTTTTTTAAGGAATTAGGTCACGTTGAAAGTGACACGAGAGGATCGGTAGAAGACAAAATATGTTAATCTTTGTCTGTTTATGGGATATTTCCGAGCGTACGGTGCAAACATTAGCTGAGGACATTGAGGAGAGGAGAGTGGATCGCTGTCTCCTCTCCGGACGTAAGGAAGCAACGCGATTGAGATATCATCCGTCACTCTCTCTCTCTCTCTCTCTCTCTCTCTCTTTCTTTGTCAAGCTCTCAACATTGTTGATCTTGATTCCATCCTCATCAATCCCAGACTTCCCCCGATTTGGCCCTTCGTTTGCATCTTCCCAACGGGGAAAAAAGTTCACGCCTATCTTCTTCTTTCGTTATCTGTCGAACATGGCGGTTTCTCGAGCGAGGGTTCATTTCTGTCGAGTCTAATCGGAACGATAAGGAGCAAGCTAGCAACCAATACGAATCGGATGAACCGGCCTGAGTCGGGCCGAGCTTAAAATAATTTGATGCCCTAAAAAACATTAGGGCATGACCCAATTTTTTTTATGGTCCTATGCAGTGGGATGGTCCGGAAGCTGCAGGGGAATTGTAAAACTCAGTTAATTTACTGGCTCGGTGAAAAAAAAACGGTAATTAATTTACTTGGAAGGGGAAAATGAAGGCGCCATAGCATGTGTGTGCCGTGACAACTCTGGCCTCTCTCGTCGATGGATCTGCACAACACGGTTAAGGCTTCCTCGACTGCGCAAAGGAAAGTTCTAGCTCTTTTGAAAACCCAATACAACACTTTATATCGCGCTTTGAAGCAAAGCTGGGGTCGTACTCGGATCACTCCGATATGATAAGAAGCCTCTCCACCACAGATCAGTCTTCATGGGACATGCATCTGCTTATCAAAGAAGCTCAAGCCCCAGTTAAGATTCTTTCGCGACCTTAAAGTAGCCTATTGCAACCGACAAACAAATAAGGTGGCGGATTGGATTGTCAAAACCCACAGTAGAAAAATCTCCCCTCTAATTGGATTTTACATCTTTTGGGCTCTTTTATGTTTTGAAATCGACCCTGTGTTTATTCGAACTCGTTAAAGAATGGGAGTTATTATTCCGACAAAAAAAAAATTGCATAAAAATTTTGACATTTGAATTTTACTACAGCATTGATGGCTACACAAAAATGTCAAAGGTTGTGGTAATTTAAAGAGTACATGATATGTTCTTTTGCTTTCTAATGTCGTAGAACGATGAAGGCCCGAGTTAGATAGGCAATCTCCGCATTCATAAAATGTTATATTGATCTCCATGGAATTTTTGAGGGATAAACACATCCTCACCACTTCTCACCATGGATTTCGACTAAGTATTTTTGTTTTTCATGGATTGTAGCTCGTTTAGGAATTAAAAAAAAAAACCTAATTCACTCGGGACTCATACATATTGAAAATCATAAAAGGTGCGATAATCATTTTTCTTTTCCTTAGGGCTAAAATTATCTCTCTAAAAAAAGACTAACTATGAATGCTGCAGAGGCATGATCAAATTAGTGAGATTAAGGTACGGTTTGTTTCGTGAAAAATTTTCTTTTCCCTCATTTTTCGTTCTTTGGATCGCTTAGGAAAATGAGTCATGTAGTCAACGGGAAAAAATTATCTCTCTAAGAAAAGAACGACTATGAATTTTGCAAAAGCATGATTAGATTAGTGATGTTTCATGGAAAATTCTCTCTTTCCTCATTTTGAAAAATTGGTGCTTGGATCATAGATCTCAGTGCTTGGGCACAGGAACCCCAATGCTTATACTAGGAACCTTGGTGGCTGGGCTCGCGTCCAAGTGGCCGACCTCAAGTCTCTCGAGACTAAGCTTGAGACACTGAAGCCTATTCTCAGGTACTGGCACTCGTACACAGATGTCCAACTCCCTTGCTCAAGCCAATGGCGACTAAGCCCGAGTCCTTCATGGTGGGATCCAATTCCACAAGGATTGGACCATGAGGCCAAGTCCAAGACATTGGTGCTTGGATCATAGATCTTGGCACAGGAACCCTGATGCTTGTACTAGGAACCTTGGTGGCTGGGCTCGCGTCTAAGAGGCCGAGCTCGAGTCTCTCAAGAGTTAGCTGGAGACACTTATGCCTATTCTTGGATATTGGCAGTTGTACAAGTATGCCTAGCTCCCTTGCTCAAGTCAATGGCACTCGAGCTCAAGGCCATCGTAGTGGGATCCAATTCCATAAGGATTGGGCCCTGAGGCTAGGCCCAATACCTCGATGCTCATATGTGGGATCTTGGTGCTCATGCTAGGAGCCCAGCAATAGCGGTTGTGTTATGCACCTCTAGTGCCTAAGTAATTGGCTCTTGGGCTCGATCCATCGATATTAGGCCCAATTTCTCAATAGGTGGGTTCAAGTCCATAAAGGCCAGACCCAGGTCCCTTGAGGTGGGGCTTAAGACCACCATTTTAGCGACCATGCTTAGGTCTCTGGTTACTGTGCCCAAGTCATCGACACCCGCGCCTTGGTCCATCTAGGTTAGCACAAGGTCCAGAGAGGTTCCTCTCAAGTCCACAAAGGTAATGCTCGTGTATTTAGCTCCTAGCCCCAATTATTGACGCTTGTGCTCAGGTTTGTGCTCAGGTCCTGATGGCTGGGCCCTAGATGCCTAGACAGCTGGGCTTGGTGAGCTCGATAATCGGGCTCGAGTCCCGTGGGGTTCTTAATACTTAACTCCAACGGGTCCAAGTCCCTCAAAGCTAGGCCCAAGATCTCATGCCCATGCCCATTTCTTTGATGGAGAAGCTTAAGTCCTTGGGAACCTAATGGCTAAGCCCGAATCTCCCATGGTTCGATTTAGGTTCCTAAGACCTATGCCTAACTACTCCAAAAATAGTACATCTCTTTAGAAAATAATATTGAAAATAAAAGCGAGTTTTGCTTCTTCTTTTATTTGGTCGAAATAGGTTTTGGTTTTCAACCGATGAAAATAACTCTCATTTCAGTTTCATATTTCAATCAAATAGTGGAAATATCGTCATTTGCCTAGAAAATGATTTTTTGAAATTTATTTTTCTAAACATCAAATTTCTCGCAAAACAAAAGAGAGAGCCCTCTTGGGAGCTTGCTTAAGAATAAGAAAGAGGAATCTCATATAAATACCACAGAATAAGTTTGATCCTATTCCCATAAATATTCCATTTCAAAAATAGAAAGTTGAAAACAATTGAAATTGTTTTGAAGATTGGATGCGGTTACTAAGGGTGCGCATGGTAACACTTCCATAAATGAATTTCTGTTTCAGAAGTGCTTTTCAAACAAGAGAGAAACGTGGTAGTTCAACTGCAAACTAAAATACATCCCAGACAACTTCAAAACAAAATAAGCTCCAAATAACAGGAGAAATCATCAAAATAAGGTAATGGGTTACATACTAAATGAGCATATATATGACTTCTTTACACTATACTCGGCGGCCAATTACCGAACTTGTGTTCAGTTATGAGCACACACCAAAAACTCCATCTGTTGCTATGGTTTTACCTTTCGAGGGTTTAGCATCCTCAACACCATCATCGAATAGAGCAAAATGTTTGAATGAGCATAGATTTGACATTTATGAGAGCGAAACTTTCACGAAGTTCTTTTGATCTCTTTCTAAACTGGACTTATTCACCAATGAAATCCGAGAAGGATGAAACCCCAAAAACATACACAAAGAAAACCTCAAATCTAAACTAGATCGAGATAGAAATCTCTAAAAAATGAGAAAGAAAAAAGCTTCCAAATTTAAACTAAATCAGAATAGAAAAGCTCCCATATGGGAGGAAAGCAAGAAAATAAAACGTCAAAATAACTTAAGAAAAGGGAGAGGGGTAGGGAGGGAGAGAGTAAGGTCCCTCTCTCTCCCTCAGAAAATGTTACTAGCAGCTAGGGTCTTAGGGAGGGTTGAGAAGGGGGGGGGGGGGGGGGGGGGGGGGGCATTGGAAACTTTGAGCAGAAATTCGTTTGATAAAAATTTTTGTTTCCGAAAGAGATTTATATTTTTAAAATTAATTTTCATTTCTAAAGTTATTTTCCCCCAATTTAAGAAGTACTTCCAACAAAAAAAAATATTTCTCACTTCGCCGTCTTTTCATTACGCATCATTCTCTTTTTGATCATGCCTTTCTCTGCCAACCTTCGTCATCGCCTGCCACCAACCACTACCTATTGTCACTCGCAACCACCACTACCTACCCCCCATAATCGTCGATAGCTGCCCATCGTCGACCTTTACCTATCGTCGCCTGCGACCACCACTAACCATCGACCATCCCCCGCTGCTACCCACCGTTGCCACTTGTTGATCGCCCCCCCCCCCCCACCGCTGACCTCCATCGGGTCGCCGCTGACTTGCCAACCATTGATCCCGCACGCTGACCTCCATTGGGTCGCCGCCGACCACTGCCAACCATTGATCACCGCATCATTGTCGAGTTGCCGTCTCCGGCTGTTGGAGTAAAAAATAAATAATTTTTTATTTTTAAAAACTAAATAATGATTTTTAATAAAAAAATCATTTTTAAAGAAATTTTAAAATTTTAAAAATAAATTAAAAAATTTTCAACCGTCGACAATAATTGTTTATAGAAGATTTTTTGTTATAATATTTTAGAGGTACAAATTTTCAGTTGTGACTAGACGAATTTTTCTAATCAGAAATTAGCTTTTGGAGCAGAAGTAGAAAAATCAACTTCCTTATCAGGAATTTGATTTTTGAAGCAGAAGTGTTCCCATGCGTGCCCTAATTCATGATCGAGCATTTACATAATGAAAGCCTCATTCTTAATTTTATGAAAATTTTTATGAAAGCCTTTCATTTGCTTCTCTACAATTCAACCTTCGATTAAAAAAAAAAAGGTAAACTAAGTCTCTTGAGGTGGGCTTAAGGCCCCATTTTCGTGCTTGGATCCTTGGCGATCATGCTTGGGTCACCGATTACTACATCCAAGTCACCGGCCACCGTGCCTGGGTCCATCAAGGTCTGCCCAAGGTCCATAGAGACCGCGCCAAAGTCCACAAAGGCAATGCTCTGGGTATTCAGCTCTTAGGCCCAAATTATCGACATTCGTGCCTTGATCTGTGCTCCAGTCCTAGTGGTTGGGCTAGAGAGGCCTCGCGGTTGGGCTTCGGGAGCTTGACAGCTGAGCTCGAGTCCCCCCATTTTGTCGGCACTCCAGCAAGTCCGAGTCCCTCAATGCTAGGCCCATGGTTGGGTCTAGGACCCTAGACCAGGGCCTAACTACTCCTAGATAGTGCACTGTCTCCTTAGAAAATAAAAGTAACTTCTCCTTTTCAAAGGATAAAAAGAAACTTTCATTTCATTTGTATATTTTAGTCAAACGTTGAAAATATTGTCATTTGCCTGAAAAATGACTTTTTCGTAATTTTTTTTCAAATTGTCAAACTTCCCACCAAAAATAAAATGCGTCCGTAAAAGATATAAAAAAAAGAAAAAACTTAGGGGAGGTGAGATCACGCGGAGGATCAATTTTGATTTTTCAGGGGCAAAGTTAATTTTTTTGTTTTCCCCTTCAGATTTCTTGTTTCCCCATCAAACAAAAGAGAAGCACATGGACTCGTGGAAAAAGGGGGCCACAAAAAGACAGAGAAGGAGATGGGTCGTATCTCCAACGTACGACGTATCAATTCGGTCCGTTCCGTCTCCCCCCCGCTCCGGAGAGACCCCCGACGACCCATCCCTTTTCTGCCGCACGACGCGCTCCCCCGCACGCGCCGGCCTGGGCCGATTTTCAACGTACCCGCCCTCCCCCGCGCGCGCGAACTACGAACTCGGGACCCCGTCCGACGCGTGGCGGAACCGAGGAGCGAGTAGGGCGCGTTCGGGTACCCGCGGGCGAGTACCGCGGGGCCGCGCAAGGGTGTCTGTGGCAGGTTTCGTACACAAGGGAAAGTTGGCATTTGTTGCAACGAAAAAAAAAAGGCTGACACGGACGTTGACCCTGTCGTACGGAATGTCCCCCTCTCGAAATTCCTATATTACATATACACACATATATATATATATATATACCATATGCGACTTAACCTAGGTTAAGTCAAGAATTTCTGTTAAGGGACGCACTTGACGGTGGTTAAACAATCTATATAAAGAAATTTGAGATTTTTCACTACATTATTTTTTTCGTTTTTGTGGGTGATCTATACTTTGCAAATTGAGGCATTTTTGGCCGAGTATGCCTAATAAGTGTTGCGAAGGCCCTTGTTCACCTAGCCCCGTATATTCATAAGGAGGGGTCATTGAACGAAATTCTTCCAAATCTAACCAACTGAACACCCACCTTTCTGATCGATTGGTTGAATCTGTACCGTCTGAGCTTCATTTTACTTCTTTAGCGCCTGTATACATTGCAATTGTCCACGGCATCATTACTGAGGACCTTATGCAGTTTACTACCATATTAAGCTATCAAATTAACTAATTTATCGTTTTTTTTTTTCCTTCTCTTTTTCGTGTGCTAAACTGGTAGAACTAGACATGATCAAGAAGTATATGTGTTGAATTCCAGTCACACCCTCTCAATTGATTTTGTCTTAAGAGCCCGATTTGACGTGCATCAATTGGAGCAAAAAAAAAATATTTTTTTGAATTAATTAAAAATTGTATCGATTCAAAATGAAAGGACGGAAAACATTTTGGTTGTCCATGAAAATGTTTAGATATAAATTCTTGTCAATAATGGAAAACCTTTCATCGACTAATTATTTTAACCGATACAAGACAGTTATTTTTAGAAAAATATTTTTTAATTCATCCAATTTTTCGTGAAACAAACGGATTTTTGCACTAGTTTGCTGTACTCTTACACAAGATCACGAAGTACACGATGAAGACTGAGCTCAAGAACGAACAGATGATGAAGGACCCAGCACCAGCAATCGGGCCCAATACTTTCGGGCCTCGCTTGAATTCAATTGGTTATCTGGTGGACCCGATCTTCTTGGGTATTTAATCCGCAATTTCCTAATTTCTTTTTTTTTTTTCCCTGTTTTGGACAAGTCAATTCCATCCTACCATATGCAATCTGTATACATTTTACCAATATTAAAATGGACTATGAGAAAAATATGAATAGTAGTACGAACCTACCTTAATGTATTTTGGAAGATAAAAAGTTATAAGTAAACGATTCAGGCGAACATGAAATGCCCTTTATTTCAGATACATTCTTTATCGCATTTCAATTTCATGTAGAAAGATTTTAACTAATTTTCTGTCTCTTGTCTATATCATGTTCTTATTATAAAATGAAAAGCCATTTTTTTAAAATATAAGGACATATAATGAATTAATGAAATAATGAAGATCGAGGAAATAAATTCCTCTCCAAGCCTCTTTATAAGAAGTGGCTTGATGAGAGAGAAGACATGTAATGTTGCCAAATAAGCAAAACGGTGAAGAATTTTCGGTCAATAAAACTAAATCGGCAAAATGTGAAAATGTTTAGGACTGAATTTGAAAACTTAAAAGGCTTAGGATTGAATTAGCAGAAAAAAATAAAAAAGCAAATTTTTTTAGTAAAATTATTTAAAAAAAATTAAAAATTGTTCACATTAGCACTAGCAGTGCCACGTAGGACAGCTGGTGCCCAAATCAGCGATTGCTGGCCAATATGACTGAATTGACAAAAGGTGAAAAGATTTAAGACTGAATCGATAAACTTAAAAGATTTAGGGCTGACTTAGTAAAAATGCAAGAAGTTTAGGATTTTTTTTTCCGACAATTTTCCCTGCCTCCAATTCCTCATCCTTAAGGATTGTTATATTGATGATTACAAGGGCTAGAACAAGGTATGCTCTCTCCTATTATTGATTAAAAAAGAAGATGTGTGATTAGGGGATTATTAAATGTTAATATTGCATATCTTTTGAGCCTGTTTTGACACTAATTAACCAACCAAACTTGGGATGCTTGGTGGAGTTTTTCTCTATTTGTCTACAATTTTAGAAACATCCATTTTAACTTAGTAGACTTCTACAGCTGCTAGTACTATTTTCATAGACGTATTGAGCGAGACTACTCCTATCGATTAACCGGTGATCCAACATTTCTATATTTCTTTTTGAAGAGAATGTTTTTGTTGAAATTTTCCACATTAGGACCAGCCATCCCATCCGACAATAATTTCCTAATATTTCAAATATTCGTCTTAATTTTCATTTTATTTTTATAAAATCCATAAATGGCACATTAGTGGATTGGGTTGAACGAAAAATTTGAAATTACACTTGAGAAAATGAAACAACTCTCGACCCCCTACCAACTTAAGTTTGCACCACAACTAGCGGGCTGACAGCCAATCGATGCTCGACGCGCGGAATCTTTC
>JAGVVM010004978.1:0-20981 GCA_019149425.1 Psidium friedrichsthalianum
TCCTTTATTTACTGCTTTCTGTACTCTATTTTTATGCGTTTTGATTTCTACATTATCAAAACTCTAGAATGGTAGGCCGAGCCACCTGCAGGAGGTTCTTTATTTACTGCTTTCTGTACTCTATTTTTATGCAGTTTAATTTCTACATTATCAAAATCCCAAAATGGGGTAGGCCGAGCCACCCGCTAGAGGCTCTTTATTTCCTGCTTTCTGTACTCTATTTTATGCAACATGTTCTTTATTTACTGCTTTATGTACTCTATTTTTATGCAGTTTAATTTTTACATTATCAAATCCTAGAATGAGTAGGCCGAGCCCCCCGCTGGAGGCTCTTTATTTTACTGCTTTCTGTACTCTATTTTATAACATTTTTGACTTCTACATTATCAAACCCCAAAATAGAGTACAGAAAAGTAGTAAATAAAGAACCTGTGGAGGTTCTTTATTTACTGCTTTCTGTACTCTATTTTATACAGTTTAATTTCTAACATTATCAAATCCTAGAATGGGGTCGGCCCGAGCCACCTACTGGAGGTTCTTTATTTACTGCTTTCTGTACTCTATTTTATGCAGTTTAATTTCTACATTATTAAATCCCAAAATGGGTAGGGCCGAGCTACCTACTGGAGGTTTCTTTATTTACTGCCTTTTGTACTCTATTCTATGCGTTTTTGATTTCTATATTATCAAACTCCAGAATGAGTAGGCCGGAGCCACCTGCTGGAGGTCGTAACATTGCACAGAAATTATTAGCTCACTCCCTCTTTCGACTTTAGGGAATTTTTTAATGCTAATCTTCATATACTGCTTTTTATTATATTGCATCTTTTAAAATATTGCGTTTATATTCAGAATATTTTGCATTGTCAGTCTTATTTAATTCGAAAATACCAAAAGATGTCATTCATGTGCATTTCATATAGTATAGCTCATGCATACTTTGTCATGCCGCATACGTTATTCGTATTGCAATATTTTTGTAGTTTTTTATCTAAATTCCAGATCGTGACAGGCTCTGCCTCCTATTTTGGTGGTGTGAAGATCTCATGTATTCTGTTGACTGATTTTTGTGATACGCATATCGTATTCGTATGTCACGTACACATGTCACATACGTACGTCGTATTCGTGTTGTCATTAATTCATACATATTCATCCAAAAAAAATTTCAAAAAAAGTCTCAAAATTAGGAAAATGACCATTTCGACTAGCCAATCGTATTTTAATGATTTTCCTTCCCGATCTTTTCAAAATGATAATTTTACCCCTTATAGGTAAATTGTCTTGAAAAATTCCAGAAAATTCAGAAGAAACCCCAAAAAACTAGGAAACGGGCCATTTCGACTGGCCAATCCTATTTTTGATGATTTATTCGCTTGTCGTGTCCGTATATCCACGTTCGTATGTCGCATCCGCATGTCTGTGTTCGCGTGCTGTATTTGTATATTCGTTTGTATGCCGTATTTGTGTGTACGCATTTGCATGTAATGTACGCTCATGTTTGCATGTCATATTTGTATGTCCATACTCGCATATTCATGATTGCATGTCTGCGTTCGCATATATACGTTCACATGTCTATATTTGCATATTCACATTTTACTTATCCATGCACTCATTACTATTCATGCATTCTATTAAAAAAAAAAAGAGAACATCTCATTAAAGCCTGAGGAGTAAACCAAGTCTGAGTTGCCAAGTTAGGATATTCATGAAATAAAAGTATCGAAAGGGCATTAGTTTTAATTAACTAGTGTAACCAAGTCCCCGAACTCATAATCTCTAGTTCGTAGAAGTAATTTAGTTCTCCTGCTAATTTACTTAGGTTTCTAATCGACCTACCAAAAAATGATTAGTAGGGACTCCAAATTCTAAAATCATGTGAACAAAAAAAAAACCAAAGTTGCGATTCGGTAGGATTTGGGAGAGTCCGTATTAGGTTGATCAATTTAATTAATCTGATAATCCGTTAACCTGGGAATTTTCCACCATCGAAATTTTTTTGGGTCGTGACACTAGATTTGAGTGAGAGCTTCGTAACCCTCACCTGGCTTGGGCAAGGGCTTCGCAACCCTCGCCTAGTGTCGACAAGGGTTGGTAGGCGCCCTCATTGGCTTTGTAGGAAAAAGAAAAGTAAGAGAAAGGAAAAAAGAAAAAAGAAATAAATAATAAAAACTGTTAAAGAGTTGTAAATGGGTTTAAAGACATCTCATTGACTCAAATAATAACCTTTATAAGCTAAATGGGCACATGCACTTAGGCTTACAATTCCAAACCATTGACAACCTATTTATTAAAACTTGATTAATCCATATGCAATCCATCTCATTGAATATAGGTTAGAAATGAATTTTCAATTCATTTTGACATCTCTACTTGCAGAGTAAGCTATTACACGACTTTTCTCCTCCAAATAGCATCTATTCATTTTGGCATCTCTACTTGTTGATCGAGGTATTAGATGGAAGTTATGTCCTGGCTCAATCATGATTTTGAATTGTGAAAAAAGCAGTTGCAATAGCGAATGAGTGCGAAGGATCGAGGCATTGACTTTGAAGGAGCAATTGTTTTGCAGATAAGGTTTGACAACGTGGAAAAATGGAACTAGAACTTTCGAAGGTTGTGGAAGCAGAGTTGCAATCGCAGGGAAACTGCTCCAAGTGGTTATAATGGAAGGCCTATAAATGTGAATGTTCATCAACTGAAGAAAGCCCTGCAAAATCAAATCTATCTTTCAATTATCTTTAGTTTACTGTATTTTAGATTTCCCTAGATGTAGATGTAACTCTCAAATTCCCATCATCGAGTCAAATTCCAACATGTATCTTTATCCTTGGTGCTCCGTCGTCGAGTCAAAACTCTAGCATAGTTCCATCGCGTTCTCAAGCTTCATCGTCGATTCAAACTCAGTCGAAATTTGTTTACGTTAGTTCGTTTGCAATAGCTGTACTTTCTAAATCTTTCTATCGAGTCAAACTCTAGTTTGGTTTATGTTTGTACAATTCTATATTGATTTTTGTGCAATTCTATACTGATTTCTATACTCGCTTGGATATTTCCTATCCGAAATCACCACATAACTCGGTCTCCTTCCATTAAAAGCCAGAAATTTACTTTTGGTAAAAATATTTCGTTACTGATTAAATTCCGATGAAATAATGTCCAAATCTGTAACTCTCCATAAACAATTGTTACCTAATGGACTTCGGCTAATCACAAGTACTAGCCAAAGTACTCGAACTCGAACACATCTTGTTATGTGGAATTTATTTTATTTTAAAGTTGTCTGGCATTTATCTTGAGTTGCAATTGAACTGCCTTGTTTCTCCCTTACATTTTTTTTTGTCAAAATGAATGAAATGTTACTTTGACAAAAAGGAAAAAAAAAAAGCAGAGGGAAAAAAGATAGATCCAGGCTTTGCTTCGTCCATGCCAATTGCAAAGTTTTCCAAGCTAACTAACGTGCTAAGTTTTCTAACCAAAAAAAAAAGAGAAAAACCTAACGTGCTACGTTTGAAAAATCCATTGGAAGATTGCTCCCGTGGCCACTTTTGCCACTTGGGAAGAAGGAGGTGAGGGTTCGAATCCCCGCCTTCGGGGGGAGTTGGGATAGGAACGCGTGAGGAGAGAGTAGGTTTCGCAATCTGCACACGTACTTTGCATATACGGTGACTTGTAAATAATATAGGATCAGACCTCCAAAAAGAAAAAAGTCCTTGAAAGGACGGTAAGAAATTTGGAATCACATATCCTCACCTTAGGTGCACATCTGCGAGGAAGCACCAGAAAATTCTTCTTCTCATTTTGTCGAAGTTTGATGTGAAAATCGCTGAGTTTAGCCAAATATGTCATTAACATGTGACGATGGATGAGGTTGGGTTTGTCGTCCTCTTCTCGTCTTTCTACTTTGCTCGTCTTTCTTTCCTTTTTGTCTCAAGGACAGATAATTCAGAAAAAGGAAAGGTACACAGGGCATTTTGCTATTGAATTGCAACTACTAGACTAGCTTTAATTTCTTCGGCACAAGTAGAACTCAAGATCATGTATACTTTCCCTACTACCTCAAAAAAGAAATGACCGCATCCTACACTGTGAATAATCTCAACTCCTAGAACAAATTCCATGAAAAGAAACAGCAAATCCAGCATTTTTGTTTCTTCAGTTTCATTCTCCGGGACCAAGAATTCAAGATTGGTTGCTTCAGGTCATGAATCAGATCTTCTTGTCGTGAGCCAATCTCTGCAGCCTGAGCTCCTGAAGCAGAGCACCCAAATCAGACCAAGAGGACCCACCTTCTTCCACAGCCCCTCTTGCCATCTCCGCAAGTGCTTTCGCCCTCCTCCTCATTTCCTCTGCTTCCTCGCCCACCAGGACTCTCTTCACTGCGTCCTCCACTCTCTCGCTCTTCACGCTGTCCCCGATCAACCTCACCCACTGCTTCACCCCAACGTCGACCCCGATCTTGAGCACCTGGGTCACAAATTTCTCGTTGAAGAATTGCTCTGCCGCGACTGGCCAAGTCACCATTGGCACGCCGGCTGTGACCGCCTCCAGGGTCGAGTTCCACCCACAATGCGTCACGAAACCCCCGATCGCCTCGTGATCGAGAATCAGCACCTGAGGAGCCCAGCCCCTGATGATGAGGCCCTTGTTTCGGATTCTTGATTCGTAACCATCAGGCAACCACTCTTCTTTGCCTTCTTCCACATTCGGGTCCTTCTTCACCACCCAGATGAATTGTTGCCCTGATGCTTCTAGTCCGACTGCGATCTCGTGGAGCTGAGCAGCGTTGAAATTCGCCATGCTTCCGAAGCAAATGTAGATCACTGAGTTGGGGCGCTTTGAGTCGAGCCACTTGAGGCACTCGTGCTGGTCAATGGATGCTTGGTTGCCCCTGCTTGCTTTGTCCTCAGTGTCCTTATTGCACAATGAGAGGGGGCCGACGAACCAGGACCGTCTCCCTAGGAATGTCCTGTAATGGTCAGCGTAAGTCGGCTCAAGCTCGTAGAAGCTGTTCATGACGACTCCAAAGCTCCTCTTCTCCGATTCCCTCACCTCGTTTAAGAACTTGGCGAATTCGGTCTCTTCCCTGAAAAAGTCCGGCAACTGCATCCTAGAGAGTGTGATTTCTCCGGGCAAGTTTGGGATGACAAAGGGCTCCGAATCACAGGACACCTTCTTGTGAGGCTCATAGAGCCTCACACATGCTGCACCCGCAAGGGAGAAGGCACTTGTCCCGTGGAAAACAAGCCTGGGGATGCCCCACTTGGCCGCTATCCCAGTTGTCCAGGGGAGAAACATGTCCGAGATTAGACAATCGGGGGCAAGTTTCTCTATCAGCAGCTCGAGCTGTTGGTCCAGCATCATGATGGCTCTCATGAATTGCTTGCGCATTTGCAGCCCGGTGACCTTGTTCAGATTGTCACAGTCCTCTGGCAAGCCGACCTCTTTCAGGGGCAGCATCACCGTGACGACATCGATGTCGAATCCTAAATCCTTGGGTCTCGCGATGGATTTCAAGAAGGTGGGCTCATCATGTGGGGTGGCGACGAGGGTGGACTTGCAGCCTCTGATGGCGAACAGCTTGGCCATGTCGATCATCGGGATCATGTGGCCCGGAGCCAGAAAAGGGAAGAAGAAAATGTGAAGCCGGTGGCTTTCACTACCCATTTGGCCTCTCAGGAGAGTTTCTGCTACAGGAACGGATTCAGGAATGGTGCTGGTGAAGCACAAGAAAGGTTGGGTGGCGATGCGGTTGACTTTTGAAAGCTGAGGTTTGTTTTTTGGGACTTCAAACCTATAGGACAAATATATAAGGAGGGTCTGGGAAAAAAAGAATTCTTGATTTGGTGACCAAGCTTCCGTGTTTGTCCAGGACTACGGGAGCGCAAAAGAGAACAAAAAAAGCTACGTCGTGCATGACCAATTGCAAAAGAGGTAATTGATTTTGCTTTATTTGTCGAGTTCTGCATATACGTCATGCATGACCAATTGCAAAAGATGGGGGCTTCCCGTCAGGATCGGCTACGGGACATTCAATTTGGAAAAAGTCACTTTGGATGAAATAATACGCCGTCGGTTGAAGCTTGAAACATTCTCGAGCCTCCATCCAACCGCAGCGGGAAAAACCCGGCACGAGTGCCCCAGTCATAATAGGAGGCTGGTTTTGGTGACTGACACTTTTCAAATCATTATTTAAGTGCTACGACTTCTGAAAAGCCATCATTTAACTGACTCCGGGGATTCTAATTTGCCGAAAAATCACACTTAAATGAGCGTTTTTTGAGAAGTTTTGTTTTTTTTAAATTAAAGTGGTCGTTTACAAAGTTTTGTGATTAAATTGATTATTTATAAAAATTTTGGTCTAAAATTTATACAATGGGATCCAAAAGCAAAAATCACAAAGCAAATAATCCAACGAAGCAAACATTAGTCATGAAGCAAACATTCTCTCCAAATAATTTCGTTTAAAATCACGAAAATCCATTTATTTTCCTACAAAAATTATAAGTAAGTAAAATTTTCTTACCTCCCTTATCCTTTGCATTTGTGTCTTCTCTGACCTTGCTCTCATTTGAGATTGAACAACAGAGCTAGGAGACTTGTGGAAATCGACTACCTTTCTTTTATCAAGTGTGAGGATTAATGCAAGTGAACATTTGGGAATTAATTTAACTCCAAGTTCTCCAGTGAAAAATTGATGGATTCGGTGAAACTGTTCAGTACATCAATTGATTTTGAAATATTTTATGGGGAAACTTCAAAAATGATTATTTAAGTGCCAATAATTTAATGGATCAATTTATTGCCAAAACTATTTAGTAAGACACATTAAAAACTAGAAGCAATTAAGTGATTGCTATGGCACTTAAATAATTATTTTTAAGTTTCGGCACCAAATTAAGTATCTTATAATAGTTATAAAACTAATATTGTCTTCTCTTACTTGCAGGTAGACCTATGAAACGAGTGGGTCAGTTCGAGTTTAGATCGTGTCATAAATGATCCGAACTAAATTAACTCGTTAACTTGTTTATGATCCATTTATGCATAATACAAATTTCTCAACCCATACCCGACCTAAACCGACCCAACCCGACCCGACTGACCCATATTATTAAAACATTCATATTTAATCCAATCTAAGAAAACTTGCTTCTTATGCATTTTTAAAAAAATTATATTGCCAAAATCATCATGGACAATTTTATGACTTTAAAAAAAAATCTCTTTTTTCAATTTTTTTCATAATTTAAAAAAATCAAAAAAAATTTCCTTTCATTTCTTTCAAAAATCTAATTTTTCTTCTTCTTTTTTCTAAGACTAGTGAGAATCGCCAGTGACCCTAGCTGGGCATGACCAAGGGCAGCGCTAGGTGGTCGTTTGTGGCGACGGTTGGTAGGCGCCCTCATCGGCTTCATAGGAAAAAAAAAAAGTAAGAGAAATGAATAAATAATAAGAACTATTAAAGACTTGTAAATGGGTTTAAAGACATCTCATTGACTCAAGTAATAACCTTGATATCCTAAATGGACAAATGTCGCCCTTGCCAGTCATTGGTGAGCGTCGCTACCTTTGCTAGGTTTGAGCGAGAGCTTCGCAACCCTGACTTGGTTTGGGCAAGGGCTTCGCGACCCGCACCTAGTGTCGACAAGGGTTGGCAGGCTTTGTAGGAAAAAAAAAAAAGGTAAGAGAAAGGAAAAAAAGAAAAAAGAAATAAATAATAAAAACTGTTAAAGAGTTGTAAATGGATTAAATTTCATTAAGATGTTTCTCGGCCAAATTCGGCAATATTCAAGATCAAGCTCGTCTCGTATAAACATGGAAAAATATGTAATGAACCGAGACCTTCGGAAATAAACTTTGAAGCGAGCAATTGCCGGATTTGCTATTGATTCGGGCAAACAGAAATCAACTACAGCTTATGTGACAGAAATAGACATAAGAAGCCACGGAAGACATTAAACTCAATCCAATCTAGACTCGGACGCTCCTTGATGCGACTCGGGAATTTCATCGAACAAGTCGTAGGCACGGAACTCTCTCTCTCAGTTAAACATGAATCTGAACTGGAATTGGGCTAATCAAGGCAAATCCAAAGTATCGAACAAAGCAAGTTCAGAGAATCACAAATGCAAACGACATCACAAGGTGAACTAAATGCTGAAGCAGGAGATCTACACATCAAACGAGATTGAGAATGAGCATGCTCAATAGGTGCATCGAGAGCATCGATCATGATGAAGTGATAATCGCAAACAAAATTGAACACAGGAAGGATGGGGATCCGAGCCAGCGAATGAGGAAAGAACAAGTACCAAGCAATCCGAACAGAGGAGGCTCACGAAGCGGCGGTGAAAGCGGCGACCCACCGGCGGCGATCAAGAGAAAGGAAGAAGCCTCTGCAAATCCGGGAAAAGACCGGGAATTCGTGCTTCTAGCTGAGTCAAACATGGAAGCCGGAGAGAGAAGACTTATCTTCATTATCGCTGTCACGGTCAAGAGATATATAGGTTGAAGCGATGCATCAGAGCTCGATTGAACACCATTTTATGGCTTCTGCAGATTGCTTCCACGGTGTGGCGGACCTTGGACGACTGGTTCGAGCTCTCTGGTTCGAAACAGGCCAGAACAGAGGACCCGTCGCGCGGCCGTGAGAGGCGGCTTACGACGGCGATGAGAGATATTAATTCAGAGGTCGAGCCCAATGAAGCTGACACGAACTGTATTAATGGGCCGCGACTGCGAGCTTAGATTGCGGGAAATGGGCCAATGGAACTAGATGTTGTTTGTTGGCCCCTTTCTCAAGAGACAAGTGCAGTAGAAATCCTAAAAATTGCTTTACTAAAGTGTAATTAAGTCTTAAAATTTTTAAAAAATACAATCAGATCTTAAAACTTGTCACAAAAATGTAATTGAATCTTAAAACTTATCAAATTGGCGCAATTTAAGTCCTAAAACTTATTAGCATTTTTTATTTGTCAAGATAGACGGAGTTAATAAAAGACTTTATCGCACTAACTTGATAAGTTTTAATACTTCAGTCCTAAAATTTTCAAAAATTCAAGTCCTAAATTTTGGTCACAAAAATGCAATTGAATCTTAAAACTTGTTAAATTTGTGCAATCGCGTCCTAAAACTTGTTCGTATTTTTTGTTTGTTAAGTTGGACGGAGTTAATGGAAAGATCTGATTGCACCAACTTGACAAGTTTTAGGACTTAATTACACTTTTTGAAAGTTTTAGGATTAAATTGCACTTTCGTGAAATATTATAGGACTTCCAAAATACTTATCCTTTTTAGTTACTTACTAACAATTTATTAACTCTTTCCGAACAAAAAGTTATAGTCGGCTTATCGCCAAAAAATTCAGGTGTGGAAATTCCTAGTTGCCTTCTCAATAGCATCTCCTCTCATCAAACTATCCCTAACCACTATAACCCTTGATTTAACCCCAATGCCAATCCCGACCTTCAGCACATCAATCACCAACTTGTTGTAGAACCGCTCAGGAGACACCGGCCAGGTAAGCGTAGGCGCCCCGGCACATATTCCTTCCGGCGTCGAGTTCAGCACACAACGGATCCAAACCCTCCGGCGACCGATTGTGCTTGAGGATCAGGATTTGGGGTGCCCATCCTCATATGATCAGGCCCTTCCCATGGATTCTCCCCTTTGAAACCTTCCGGTAGCCAATCAATGTCGCGTTTAAATGTAGCTAGCCTCGCTCCCGAAACGCGCGTAAAATGACATAATTAGGTTCCTTGGAGTCTAGCCATGTCGAGCGCCCCGTGCTCGTCGATGGAGGCTTCCTTGCCTCCAAGCGCCTTATCTTCCATGTCCTCATTGTGCGATGAGATCGGACCAACATGCCATCTTTTCTTGCCTAGGACATCCTCGTAATAATCCGCATAATCCTTTTCCAGCTCATAAAAGCTGTTAACAACGTATCCAAAGCTCTTTTAGCCCGGTTGACATGCTTCCCTGAGCTATCTGGTGAAATCTGTCCCAACTTCCTATTTAAGAAAATCAGCAAGTTGATGCCTAATCATCTTTATCTCCCGAGGAGGTCGGCCACAAGAAGATAAAACTGTCTTGTGGGGTTCATACAGCCCATGGCTTCATAAGTGCAAATGGACAAGAAACCTAGACCTTCAAAAGCTATCCTGGGATGACTTTGGATGCTGATATTTGGACCAGAGCACTTGATTCTCTCAAATTGTTTCGACGAGGTTGCTGTTATGGTTATCGATATGCCTAGATGGGATGAATATGTTACGTAACGAAATCTGATTAAAAATTTCATGGAATAAATAGAGTCAATTATATCATGGAGGAACGAGGTTGACATATGCAAGAATGAACTGCTGGTTTAGAGATAGATGCACGTAGATCTATAGTGATTTGGCTTAGACCTAGCGTGAATCCACCCTCTAGGCTAACGGCCGCCAACAATTCTGGATTTCACTAGTGGCTCTTGGAGTCGTTATAGTTGTAGCTTGCGTTGCTTCTACCCAAAATTGGTAGATCACACTGACAAGTTGCACGTACTAGAACAATACTTGCACACTTCTCAGAAGATTTACAATCAGTGTGCGTAACCCTCGGTAAGTGACTAAATTGATCGCAGAATAAGGGAAGTGTTCTTCTAATTCTCGTAACTCGTCTCTATCTACTTTGGCTCACATTGATCTCTTTCATAGTTGTCGATCTTCAAACCGACTGTTGAATGACTTTTGAGATAATCAATTTAGCCGTTGTAGATTGTAATAAGATCACAATAGATCCGTTCATCCCTTACAAACAAATCTTCTAGCAACGTTTGTGCTTCGGCAAATAGAGTCTCTCCATAGTAGGAAATAATCATTGTCCATTCATATAATTGATAATTGATTGGATTCTCTTCGGCAAATAAATTTTTTTGATTTTGTCAAACTCAATCACATAACTTAACTTTTCAAACTTCTCAAATCTAGACCAACGCGTGGGTTCTTGTGGGCACGAGCGCAGTATAGTAGCTTTGTTAATTGTTCATATTGACATCCGACGTTACCTCTTAAGATAATGCCATGCTCACAAAAAATGTTTGGACAGCTAAAATCGTCCACATTACGCAGCAATTCGAGAATGGTCTTTACAGGGTCTTCTCTTATGTTCCAACCAACAATGTCCCTCGAGCCCTCGATCTCATTTGAATCGTTGTCGACCTTCGAGCGCCATCGCCTCAATCTTGTAGCGGATCGCTCTTGATCATGTGCGTAACATCTTAGATTTCCGCGGACATTATTATTTCCGCAACCTAAGTGATGCTCTGGTTTGATAGTTCGTATGCAGATCTTACTGAATTGGAAGTTAAGAAGACATTATTAGACTAAAATCTACTTTTATGATGAGGTTAACCTATAGTTGGTGAACCGGGGACCGATGAGAAATCTTAATAATCTCGCGAATCGGGTAAGATGCAAGTAGAAACATAGTCACGTACGTATCGCGAAAATGAAATTGCTTGTGTTTGATGGGACATAGAGAATCAAGCCGATGCTACGCGTATAATCCTCTCTCTTCCACATAATTCTCAAAATACGCTATGACGTGCGGACTCGTGGACCGCATCGACTGGCCCATAATAGGCCGGAGAGACCTAATCCATTCACCAACAAGTCATACGGAGTTTGAGCACCGGCAATCGATTTAACCCGACCCGTTGCCGTCCCCGAACCCGAGTCATTAGGGCTCTCTTGCTTTCTGGTGAAGTGGTACTTTTCTTAATCCTTTTTTTTTTTTTTGCCCTTTTTTGCTTTTGCACTTTTCAACTGTATCACGAGAATGTCGAGATCCGGTCGATTCATTGGATGATGTGCTCTTCATGACGTAAGCATCCACGTCGAAATCTCTCTTTCGCGCTCTCCATGCACGCGACCAAAGGGCTTCCTGGCCGTCGGGTTTCTCGTCAGCCACCTTTCTTGCACGTTTCTTATGTGACTCAAGTTCAACTGAAAAAGTTCTACCTGTACATTAACATTGAATTCTTACCTAGAAAAAGGGAAAACATAATTAAGGAAATACCACCGAAGGAAACGACACTACCATCGTCTCCTGAAAGCCAAGAATTTTCAAAAGAAGATAAGAAAAGGTTGCCAACAGCCACAGATTATTACCATGCATTGAAAAATCGCAACCGATGTTTATTTCCATCCTTTGCTCGATCGATTACCTACCCTGTTGTCGTTGTTTTTTTTTTTCAATCAAATAGCTCAAATTTTAGAATGCGGACCAATACAAGGGTTCCCTTAAAGTCGCGGACAAAAGGTTCTATCGCGGGCACGAGGGCCGTTTACTAAGATTTTCACCAGAATTTTTTTTCTGCTAGGGTAAATAACTACAACTCCTCGTTTGATTGTAGTAATTGCTACAAAATTGTAGCCCCATTACAGGTCGATGGCCTATTATGGTGTTTGCTTACGGTAATAGTTATTACAGCGTAAGACTCAAAGCTATGACATTTATTAAGGTATTTATCCCTAAAATATCTTGTCATTTTTTTCCCGCATACTCTACCAACGTTCGATTGTTACCAATGTAATGGTAACATCAATTATAATTATTCTCACTTAAACACAATTATGTGATCATTATACAAAACATGGAATAATAGGATAAAAATCTGCTGTGATAATAACGATGTTGTCTTGATAATGCAAATTACTTATAAATGCTAAATTTGTCGTTGATATAATAGTTACCATAATATTATTTGGTCAATATTTGGTATTTTTCACTAATTTTTAAAAAAATCAATATAATTTACAATATGCTCATTATCTCAATTATTAGTTATTTTAATATGCATAAAATTGTCGCACAATTATTATTTCAACCATAATATCAGTTAAGATTAAATCATAGTCATAAATTAGTTACTAAATAATAGAAAAAAAACCTATGCATTTGTAATATCTTGATCATGTATTTATGCAATATTACATGCATGATTGGCTACTAAGTGATAATTACCGTAGCGTAAATATATTAATTTTAACATAGCGGCATGTCATGTGCTTATATTTTAATTATGACAATCATAAATAAATATTAATGATAAGTAAGTGTGTCTTGTAGTAGAAATTACATGTCTAATTATTTAAATGGGGTATTAAACTAATGAATCATGTTTGTCTACTTAAATTCTAACCGTTATGTTCCATCTAATTCGAATTTTAGGAGTATTTTGAGAATTTCGATCCTTTTCCCGCTCACTGCGCATGTCATTCACGAAACCAAACAACGTAATGGTGCTGCGTTGCTAAAACCAGACCCAGTAATGGCTATCAAATCACAGCCCCATTTCATTGTTGAAAACCAAATCGGCTGAAATAGTTTTCCAAGGATCAATTGGTAAGAAGCCCTCATTTCATTGTTGCAAATTTGGAGATGTACCAGAGGGAAGGTGACGCTCATAGTGACGCCAATTGAACGCCTGAAAATGCAATACCCGTGAGGACGTGACCTTCCCTCACTTCCTCACGAACTCAAACGCCCAAAAGTCGATGAGCCTTTTCGCATATAAAGAGTTCATTCCCCCCCCCATGAAATATCTCTCCCTACACGACACAGGGCTCTACATTGGTAATTCAGTCTCTTGCTCAACATCACCGAAGGAAAATAAAGGTTGGCTATGTCGATCGAAGCATTGGCGATGGCGGGCGTTGACCACGCGAAATCTGGCATCGAATGGCGGGATTTCGGTACGGAAACCGAGGCGCCGCCTCCCCATCTTCTGGAAGAAGACGACGCGACGATCTCCGTCGACGATGCTCGGGATCATCGCCAGAGGAGGAATTGGGGATCGACGAGGATCGGCAGATGAAGTTGGAGATGCTCGGATGGGCCAAACGTGTCGCTTCCAGCCATGAAATCGCGCTCGAGCTCAAAAGGAAAGAGGGTCGACTTAGATAAAGATTTCTTTTTTTCTCTCTTTAGATAATTTTCGAGGGTTTCTTCACGGGCTTCTGTCGCCATGTAAAACCTCTGTGTTTGAGTTTTCAGTCCTATCCTTTTGAAGGCTTATGTTGGAATCGCCATCGCCATTCTCAAATACTTATCCTTTTTTAGTTACTTACTAACAATTTATAACCGTTTCCGTGCAAAAAAGTTGTACTCGGCTTATCGCCAAAAAATTCAGGTGTGGAAATTCCTAGTTGTCTTCTTCTCAATAGCATCTCCTCTCATCAGACTATCCCTAACCACTATAACCCTTTATTTAACCCCAATGCCAATCCGACCTTCAGCACATCAATCACCAACTTGTTGTAGAACCGCTCAGGAGACACCGGCCAGGTAGGGAGGCGCCTCGGCACGTATTCCTTCCGGTGTCAGTTCCGCACACAACGGATCCAAACCCTCCGGCGACCGATCATGCTTGAGGATCAGGATTTGGGGGTGCCCATCCTCATATGATCAGGCCCTTCAGATGGATTCTCCCCTTTGAAACCTTCCGGTAGCCAATCATGTCGCCTTATTTAAATGTAGCTAGCCTCGCTCCCGAAACGCGCGAAAATGACATAATTAGGTTCCTTGGAGTCTAGCCATGTCGAGCGCCTGCTCGTCGATAAGGCCCCTTGCCTCTAAGCGCTTTATCTTCCATGTCCTCATTGTGCGATGAGATCGGACCACATGCCATCTTTTCTTGCCTAGGACATCTCGTATAATCCGCATAATCCTTTTCCAGCTCGTAAAGCTGTTAACAACGTATCCAAAGCTCTTTTAGCCCGATTGACATGCTTCCCTGAGCTATCTGGTGAAATCTGTCCCACTTCCTGTTAAAGAAATCAGCAAGTTGATGCCTAATCATCTTTATCTCCCCAGGAGGTCGGCCCCAAGAAGATAAAACTGTCTTGTGGGGTTCATACAGCCCATGGCTTCATAAGTGCAAATGGAAAAGAAACCAGACCTTCAAAACTATCCTAGGATGACTTTGGATGCTGATATTTGGACCAGAGCACTTGATTCTCTCAAATTGTTTCGACGAGGTTGCTGTTATGGTTGTCGATAGCCTAGAGGGGATGAATATGTTACGGTAACGAAATCTGATTAAAAAATTTCAGGAATAAATAGAGTCAATTATATTATGGAGAACGAGGTTGATTATGCAAGATGAACTGCTAGTTTAGAGATAGATGCACGTAGATCTATGGTGATTTGGCTTAGACCTAGCGTGAATCCACCCTCCAAGTTAACAGCCACCAACAATTCTGGATTTCGCTAGTGGCTCTTGGAGTCGTTATAGTTGTAGCTTGCGTTGCTTCTACCCAAAATTGGTAGATCACACTGACAAGTTGCACGTAGTGGAACAATACTTGCACACTTCTCAAAAGATTTACAATCCAGTGTGCGTAACTCTCGATAAGTGACTAAATTGATCGCAGAATATGTAAAGTGTTCTTCTAATTCTCGTAACTCGTCTCTATCTACTTTGGCTCACACTGATCTCTTTCATAGTTGTCGATCTTCAAACTGACTGTTGATGATTTGAGATAATCAATTTAGCCATTTGTAGATTGTAAAAAGATCACAATAGATCCGTTCGTCCCTTACAAACAAATTCTTCTAGCAATCTTATTGCTTCGACAAATAGAGTCTCCATAGTAGGAAATAATCATTGTCCATTCGTATAATTGATATTGATTGGATTCTCTTCAAGCAAATAAAAATTTTTTTCTTTTCCAAACTCAATCAATAACTTAACTTTTCAAACTTTCAAATCTAGACCAACGCGCTGGGTTCTTGTGGGCACGACGCCGCAGTATATAGCTTTGTTAATGTTCATTGACATCCGACGTTACCTCTTAAGATAATGCCATGCTCACAAAAAATGTTTGGACAGCTAAAATCGTCCACATTACGCAGCATTCGAGAATGGTCTTTACAGGAGTTTTCTCTTATGTTCCAACCAACAATGTCCCTCGAGCCTCGATCTCATTTGAATCGTTGTCGACCTTCGGGCGCCATCGCCTCAATCTTGAGCGGATCGCTCTTGATCATGTGCGTAACCTCTTAGATTTCCGCGGCGACATTATTATTTCCGCAACCTAAGTGATGCCTCTGGTTTGATAGTTCGTATGCAGATCTTACTGAATTGGAAGTAAGAAGACATTATTAGACTAAAATCTACTTTTATTGAGACGTAACCTAAGTTGTTGTGAACCGGGGACCGATGAGAAATACTTAACTAATCTCGCAAATCGGGTAACGAAAGAGGAGAAAGTAGAAACATAGTCACGTACGGTGTCGCGAAAATGAAATGCATTGTGTTGTGTTGACGGGAACATAGAGAATCTAAGCCGAGCTCCACGTATAATCCTCTCTCTTCCACATAATTTCTCAAAATACGCTATGACGTGCGGATTTGTGGAACGCATCGACTGGCCAATAATAGGCCGGAGAGACCTAATCCATTCACCAACAAGGTCATACGGAGTTCGAGCACCGGCAATCGATTTAACCCGACCGTTGCCGTCCCGAACCCGAGTCATTAGGGCTCTCTTGCTCTTCTGGTGAAGTGGTACGTTTTTTTTTTTTTAATTTTCTTTTTTTTGTGCCCTTTTTGCTTTTGCACTTTTCAACTGTATCACGAGAATGTCGAGATCCGGTCGATTCATTGGATGATGTGCTCTTCATGACGAAAGCATCCACGTCGAAATCTCGTCTTTGCGCTCTCCATGCACGCGACCAAAGGCTTCCTGGCCGTCGGGTTTTCTCGTCAGCCACCTTTCTTGCACGTTTCTTATGTGACTCAAGTTCAACTGAAAAAGTTCTACCTGTACATTAACATTGAATTCTTACCTAGAAAAAGGGGAAACATAACTAAGGAAATGCCACCGAACTGGAAACGACCACTACCATCGTCTCCTGTTTACTGAAATCCAAGAATTTTCAAAAGAAGATAAGAAAAGGTTGCCAACAGCCACATATTATTACCATGCATTGAAAAAATCGCCAACGAGGGGAGATTTTCAGAAGTAGGGAATAGAGAGAGCTAAAAGGAAAAGAAGGTGGAGGGGAGGGTTTAAATGGAGAAAGAAAAAGGGACGATAAAGGTCCCAGAAAGGCAGGAAAAAGAAAAGGCGTGCAAAAGGGCCCCAAAGGAGAGGAAATTAAGGGGTTTCGAGAGAAAGTTCTTAAGAGGGAAAACTGAAGAAGAGGTGAAATGGAGAAGCTGTGGGGAGGAGAGGGGCAATAAAGTAAAAAGCATAGTTGGAAGTTCGAGTGGAGTAATGGAGAAAAAAGGGGCTAGACACAAAATTAGTGACAGTTAGGTACAGGGCCTATAGATGGTGGTGGAGTACGGTAAGAGTTATGACAGCGTCATGTGACTCATAAAGCTTATGACAGGTATTAAGGTCTAATTTATTATTTCCATAAAATATCATTGTCATTTTTTAAAAAAATCATAACTCTACAACACGTCATTATCCGATTTCCGTTACTTATCCTTTTCTCTCACACGTCCTATTATTTCCCTTCTCCCTTCCCCCCCCCTTATCCCTCCCCCCCCCTCCCTAAATATCCCAAACCCCTCTTCTCCTATTCTCTTTATTATCCCCTTCCCTCCATTCTCTTTTCCATCACTCAATTACATCCTCCATACGTATAATTATTATACTTCTCTCTCCTGCCTTCCCCCTTCTTTTTTCTTCCCCCCCTCCCCTCCCTCTTTTCACCCCCTCCACACCTTACCTTCACCCCCCTCCCCCCCCCTCACCCTTTTTTTCACCTCCCCACGACACCCCACACCCTCTACCCTCTCTCTTTTCCCATATATCCCTTTGCTCCCTCCCTCCCCTCCTCCCCTCCCTCCTCCCTCCCCCCCCCCTCCCCGACTTCCTACCACTCCATTCTCGCCCTCCTCCCCTCCTACCCCCATCTCCTCCTCCCCCTCCTCCCTCGCACCTCCCCCCCCACTCCTCCCCCTCTCTATCACTCCCCCTCCTTTCCCCCTTTTTTTTTTTCCACCGCATGGCACTTTCCTACCTCTCTTCTCTTCCCCCCCTCCCCTAGTGTCATAGGTAAAAAATCTGCTGTGATAAATAACGATGTTGTATTGATAATGCACAATTAACTTATTAAATGTTAAATTTGGCACGTGAATCCCCAACTAAGTTACCCAGACTAAAATATTATCCTTCCCGGTCAATATTTGGTTATTTTTGCATACCCATTTGTTTAAAACATTCAATATTTTTAATATTACAATAGGCACCATCTACTCAAATTATACTTATTTTAATATGCATAAACATGTTCGAACATTATGATTTCCCAACCATAATATCCAGTTTCAAGATTAAATCATAGTCCATAAATGAGTTACTAAATAATAGAAAAAAAAACCTGTGCCCCCCCCATTTGTACATCCCTACTGGATCATGACTATCTCCCTACGCACCCTTAACTATTACACGCACCATGACTCGGCTACTTAACGGCCGATACTTACCGATCGCCATCTAAATATCTTATGAATTCCTAAAACCATCAGCGGCCCAATGCTCCATTCGTGCCCTTCCCTCATATTTTAATTATGCATCCACATCACTCAACCCCATTAAATATTAATGATACCATCGTATAGTGTGTCCTCCATGTCCAGTTACGATACAGTACACTCTTTGCTCCTAATTCCATTTAATGGCCCCCCCCCCCCCGGTATCCCCCTAAACTAATCCCGAATCCACTGTCTCCCGGTCCTATTCTTACCAATTTCCTCAACCGCTTTATGTTTCCATCTGTAACCTCTCGAATTTTAGGACGTGTCTCCCTTCTCCCCCCCGAGAAAGAATTTGATTATCATCCCTTTTCCCCCGCCCATAACTCTTGCCGTTTCTATGTCATTCACCGAAAACAATACACATCCTTCGTCTTCAATCGGTTTACCCTCGCGTTACACCTTTAACAAACCCCCCCAGACCCAGATACCCATGCCCTCCATCAAATCACAGCCCCATTTCACCTTGTTGGAAAACTCCAAAATCGGCATGACCAATAGTCCCCTTCTCCCCTCCACAGGACCATATTCGCGTCAAGAACGCCCTATCCATTTCCATTTTCTGCCTTGCAAACTCTCTGGAGACTCTTCTGTACCATGAGGGCAAGGTGCTACTCGCCCCTCATCACTATTGTGACCGGGCCAACTTGACCTACGCCGGACCCTCCAAACATGCCCAATCACCCCCCGCCTTCCTCCTCCTTTCGAGGGACGTGACCTCCTCCTCCCCTCACCTCCCTCACGAACTTCTCAAACGCCCAAAAAGAAATCAGGACGTGAGCCTGTTCGCATATAAACGAAGTTCATGTCCCCCCCCCCCCCACCCATCGAACCATTCTATTCTCCTCATTTTCCTACACGACCACACGCCGGCCCCCCCTTTCTACATGGTAACTTCCAGTCTCTGCCTCACACACCTCACACCCCCCCACGTAAGCGGCACCATTAATCAATCAGTTGGCCTATCGGCGATAGACCTTTCATAGCCCCCAATTCGGCCCCTCCGTTCCGATCGGCATGCCCGTGCCTTGACCCACAGCGACAATTGGCACGACATGCTGGTGCGATTCGCTCTCGTACCGGAAAACTGACTCCGGCCGCCGCCCCCTTCCTCCACATCTTCGCGTCCGCAAGAAGCACACGCCGTACCTCTCCCCCATCGACGCCATACTGCTCTTTCGGCCGCCCATCATCTGCCTCTAGCCAGGCAGGGGACATTGCAGAGGGAGCCACTCGCACCTTGCCCCAAGATCGCCTCCTCTCCCTCTCCCGCAGGATGAATTTGTCCCGTTGGAACTGCCTCCTCGATTTGGGCACAAACCGCCTCCCGTCCTTTGCTTTCCAGCCATGAACATCCGCGCTCCGAGCTCAAAAGGACTCTTAAGAGGGTCGACACGTGAGATAAAGATTCCTCTTTTTTCCCTTCTTTAGATATTTTAATCCTTCCCCCCCGAGGGTTTCATTCACGGGATTCTGTCGCCACAATTGTTCAAACAAAACTATAATCTTCATCAGTCCTGCCCCCCCGTCTCCTTCCCCCTCCCCTCACTTCCCACAAACCCCTTCACCTTCTCCGTCTTGACCGATTATTCAGTCCTCCCATGATTCCCGTGCCAAGGCTACTTCTATCGGTTCCGGACCTTCTATAGCCCCATCGCTTATGCTCTCTTGATTGGCCTCTTGTCGTTTAGATTGCGCCCTCATCTAACCGAAAGTTTTGTAATCGGGATCAAATCCACTGTCATCTTTGACCAGGCGCTCCTGATGACAAGGGAATTCCCTTGTATCAGACAAATTACAACCCGCCCAGCCATATCAGGTTACACGTCATTGAACACCGCTCTCATATTGGTAAAACTTCTATTATGTCCATTTCATTCTAACTTAGAAAAAAACAACTACCCGGCGCGTGCGCCTACCTACGAACCCGTGGGACTTGATTGACCCCATAACAGCAGAGTTTTCCCCGACCCTGTATTTTATTCCCCATTACCCTACACCCTAATCATCATTTAAATCCCAAAGTCCTACAGAATCCTTTCACTATAACTACCCAACTGAGGGTTAAGGAACCACGCCTCATCCGCGCCTATAAGTATCGGTGCGACCTTACCTCCACTCAGGAAACATAATGTAGTCCAGTTACCACCGTCCCCTCTTGCTCGAACCCCCCCTCTTCATGCATTCCTCCCCCCCCCCCCCCACCCCCCCCCCCCCCCCCCCCCCCCCCCTTCTCCTTCTTTTTCCCCTTGCCTTTCCCCCTCCCCTCCGTCGCCTCCCCCTCGAGGTATGAGCCCCGATAAAACAAACCAGTCCCAACCCGGTTAACTTCAGGATGTCCAAAAACGTGAGAAACCTTTGGCTGACCCCCAAACCAAAAAACATTTAAGAACAAGAATGAGCAGATGACTGGTTTTATTAAACCATGGGTACCGTA
>JAGVVM010004979.1:0-20881 GCA_019149425.1 Psidium friedrichsthalianum
GAGAGGGCAGGAGGTCCTAGGGGGATGACGTGGTGGACATACATCATGCGTGCCGATGAGATGAAAGGGAGAAGGATAAGGTGATAGAGAAAAAGAGGATCGAGAGTCGAAGTTCAAAGGAAATGTGTGCGGTTCATTTGTAGCAACGACAGATTGGGATGCTACAAAGACTATACACAACATAAGTACAGTGGACACTTTTAGCTGTGAACTAACATCTTTCGGTTTTGAAATCTAACCAACAATCCTCGCCTCATAGGGGTAGATGGTTCTTCTTCTAACTTTCCGAAATTAAAGATGACACTATGCATCGCCTCCGGCAACATGAAGTCAGCTTCACTTTGCCCCTTTCAAAGTCAGAATTGCAGTCAACCTATTTGTCTTGTAAAGATTATGCGATGGCTTCGTTATTGCGCCAATTTTCTAAGCCGACTACTTCCTAACGATCACAGCCAGTAAGCCCATCGGTCCACACAGCTGTCTATATACCAGCAGAAGATTCGGTGGCAGCCAACGGTTTGTCATGTCCTTCAAATAGAAATTTGCTTGCTGCTTTTGACCCGCCAAGGAGAGTAATTGAACCAAAAACTCGAAAAAAAGGGGAAAGGAGCGATTCTTCAAGCAATGTCCTCACACTTCTGGCACAAGTTAGTCCTCCTATAACTACAAGCAAAGGAGATGCGAGGAGACAATTGTCATTTTAACAAGCTCATACTAACAAGCAACGCCTTACCCCCTGCAGTGACATGGCTAAATAATTAGTCAAACCTTGCTTCGCACAGTCACATCAATACAGCTCACAGAATGTAGGTCCCAAGCAATTGACAGTTTTTGTTACTCACTCCCTTGGAATTTCAGATGAACTTTGAATGACAGCTTCCACTGGACATAGATCACAGGAAGGACAGCTTGGAGAAAAACAGAAGTACCACAGAAGTAAATATAGGGGACGGTTACTTCGTGGGAGATGAAACAGCCAAAGCTTTAAAATCCATGTTTTGCGAAGCAAAACTGAATCGCAGCATAAAATAACATATATTTCTCACATGTTCACGTTAACCAGCTCGCACCCATATGAAAAACACGGGCATCCGTACACACGAGAGAAGAGGCTGAGTGTCGAACCAAAATGGGCAGCTGTTTACATTACACAGAATTTACAGGGACTTGACCGGGAGAAACAAATTGAATCGAAGAGAAGATTGTACCCTGATATGTATAGAGGAAATGGCACATGCTTTTGACAAAATTTTGGGATCACAAGTCGCTGGTATCATAGCAAAAGAATACGAAAGGAGCTTTTGGCTATTACTATATGCGATGGCCTGGGAAGCGACCGATTAATCTGCATTGTTCTGGAAGCAAAGAAGAGATGACCTGTCCATTGAGAGGAAAGAGCTCGCCATCGATGCCACAGCCATTGTGCGTGTGCTTCCCCGCTTTAATCTTCACTGACTTTACCTGCATTCATCAAAAGCTTACATAAATTTAATATCTTCTAAGTTAGAGGATGAAAACTCACGCCCATCAAGTACTCAGAACACGTATGTCAACAACAGAAGTCCTATATGGGATGTGCAAAGGCTTATAGCCACCAGCTCATTTTCCTAAAATGGGATTTGCAGCACTTTCGGTTCCCCTAATGATTTGTTTCAACCTTTATATACTTTTGCGAAGTTCTCAACACATGAAGTTTCGTGGACAGACTGCATAGAATGCAAACATTTACCGAGTATTCAGAGTACCATTTTTAACTGCCAATGCATCATGCAATACAACAATATCCTGGATCATCCCAATGGTTTCAAACCGCAGCCTGTCTCAATTTGCATGCGGAAGGGGACAAACAAAATTAACATTAATGAGAAACCCTCAACTTGAACCAAATATACGCATGCATTTTCATTCAACTTTTTCCCTTATTCCCCTTACTCCCCCATCTCCTTCCCTCGCCCCCTCTTCTCAAATCACATTGGAAAATAGACAAGTCAAAAGAAACCACTGAATACAAAAATGAAAGGAAAAAATAGAAGAGACTCACACAACCTAGTTCTGAGAGCAGAAATGTTTGGTCCAGAAAAAAAAGATGTGCATGTACCTTTATGTAATCCACATATGGTAGCTCCAGGTGTCCACCCATCTGAAGACGCACAAAAAATCTCAAGAGTCTCCACCTCCCACTTCCACGAACTAGAAGCATATCTAAGGTGCTGTCATCAGGCTCTGCTTTTGGTGCCACCACCTGAGAGCTCTGAACAGTTCGGCAGGCATGGTTACACACCAATATGCCAAGAAACTGTCCCTTAGCAACTACCCACTTCTCTTCACATCTAGTTATGAGTTCTTTCTTAACTCCAGTTTCCATATCATCTGGAGGCCCAGGCAATTCTATTGGGTTTTCTACAACCCAATTAGGCTCAGTGTCCCACTTTGGTTCAGCATCCCAAATTGGACCTGGATCAGACATTGTCGATGAGATATCCTCTTTATCATTTGTTGCAGCATTCCCCCATGTCCGATCATGCGTAGCTTGCAGCCCAGACCATCCTCTATCTGTCCTTGACTTTGACCTTGTCCTCGGCCAGTTTGGAGTTGTAGACAGGGGATTTTGGGATGAATAACTTCTGGTTCAGCTGCAACATTGTTTCTTCCAGATGACAGGGCGTTTGGATTTCGGATCTATGCCACGAACATAGTCAGATGGTTCAGTGCTAGCATGAGTGCTACTGCAGGTTGTATCCGGATCTCCCCCAGACATCCGGCTTGGGGTCATTATCGAGTCAATACTTGATAAGCTGGATGCTCTAGGCATGCCTTCTTTGCTCGACCTTCTCACAATGTCATTGTACAGCTCTGACATGTCAACTACTTCACGTTCAGTAGAGAGCTTTCCATCCTGATCTTCTTTCAGTGCTGGAAGATATTCCACTTCATAGTTGTATTTTGGCAAACAAAGGAACTTCAGGAAACCAGCCACAAAATAACGCAGAGGACCAAAGCGCTTCTGATATTTCCCAGACATCTCCAACACTGGAAAGAACAATACCAAATGTTAGTGACAAGTTTTGAGAGAACTGAGAGAAATTGTAATTATATGAGACAGGAGGCGGCATTGTAAACCAGAGATGTAGGTGGGTGATTGTGAAATACATGCCTATTTTGGCCATTTCCATCCCGCATCAAGGTAAAAACATAATGGAGGAGGACATTCAAGAATTTGAAGGATATAATTTCTCTGTTTTTTGTTTGAAACATCCAAGCAGTAAAGAATTAATGACAGTAACGGGAGATAAAATTTGGAGACTGTACACAGAGTGACATGAATTACCATCACTGACGAAACCATAGTACGCACAAGTCATCCCAAAATGAATGGCACCAGTTTGAAGCCATTCGACAGCAAAAACATCTGTAGCAGTCAAACCACCCTGAAGCAATAAAAAGAATATATTTTATTAAAGAGCAAGAAAAAGCAGCACAATAATTTGAACAAATACCCAAAAATCATAAAACAAAAACTGGACAGATGCTTGAATAAATAATTCCAAGTTTCTAAGCGAGAAAGAAATTTAAGTTCTTGGTATAGATCACTCAAGAGCACTGCAGGGAAACAAACATTAACAAACGTCTATTTGTACGAAGCTAGTTCACTCATTCAAACAACCATTCGCTATTAAATACTCTTGTAGGCATTACCATTAACATTAAAATGCTCCTGCATGCTTCAAAACTTTCTGCTTCCAGAACTTAGAGAGTCTGCTTGCTATATATATAGATAGATAGATAGACACACACACACACACACACACATATATATATATATATATCATATTTTAGCTCCAAAAATCTCAATTGGTCATAGTGGGTGGATCTTACAATACATAACGTTACAACTCACAAGAATAGAGCACTTCATATGTTTCACAGGCAATTTTATTATGATAGAACACCTTCAGAGCCTACAAGAAGTAAAGCCAGTTCAAGTGATCCTAGGTTTGCAAAATCATGCTCCTGATTAAAGCACAACATGCTCTAGTGATTCATCAAGAAGAAGAATCTCATTCCTTGAAATAATTTCAGGTGGTCAAGGCAGCATGTCAAAAAGTGGATTCCATTTTCTCTTGGAAAAAACGTGATGACAAGTATTTACATGAAAAGGGACATGGGAAAGAACATAAATGTTAGGCATGAGTCACTCTGAAGCTAACATAAGAGAAGAAAAATGGCTTTTTGAAAGAGGAACGAGCGTTATCGCAACATTAAACGGTCAACTCTTGACGTAAATAATAAAGGGAAAAAAGGCAGCAATATGGAGCTCTAGACAGAGCCTGGAGAGCACGGATCATACCAAAATGAACAAGCGTCCGAACTCACAAATGGTTAGAGAAATTAAAATATATCTACACACGCTCACTGAGTCAATTATGTCAATGCCACCAATCAGGGCATAAATAAATTTTATGACGCTACAAGTCACGTTTGGAAATAATATGATAGGTGAAAGCAAGTGATACCTTCACAATAGCTAAAGCTGCAGAAATTGGATCCCTGACTCCCAAGACAGTCCAAACAAGTGAATTATCAGAACCAGCAGGTATTATTCCCATAGGTATGGAAATTCCTTCTTTCTGGTTATCCCTACTAAGCAATCCATTCAAAACCTGTAGACCAGACAAAAGGTTGCGACTTACTCATCTAAGGAGAACAAAGAAAAGAAGGTGGAGGTAAATAGGTCGTCACTTTAAACTACTTCACGCCTCTATATGACATATGAGTCTTGTAAGCATAGAAGGTATGGCTATCCAAGTGAGAGTTATATTACGATAGAAGTGGGCATGAATCAAAGTTGCACCATGTCTTGCATAATCACAACACCTCAGACACAATAAGTATTTGCACTACATCACCCATTCCACAGAATGAAAATATGCATAGCCATCTACTACAGCTGGCCAAAACAACAAAGCAAGTAAAAATATCAGTTGCATTGCAGAAAACATGTTCCTCCTCATTGGTATGTTTGCTCGCTACTTTCATTATTCAATGGTTAATTGCCGAACTAAATTTGACTAATTTACCAACATTCCTCATATTAATTTATAAACTATTTGAGTCACTTACCATTTTTTTTTTTGTATCGAAGGTGTCCGAGCCAGCGTCCGTACGGATCACGCACCTCGACTAATCCTTCGGGAGGGCTAGCGCAGCATCCCACCGCCACGACCCTCCACTTAAATCACCGGCACCCAGCGAGATTCGAACCCAGGACCTCTCGTGAAAGGACCAGAGCGCAAATCAACAGGGCCACCAATGGGTGGGTAGTCACTTACCAACTTTTTATCTTGCTTAGTTTTGAAAAGTACTAATATTTATTTATTCTTCCAAAATGACCAACTATTAAAAAAATTACCAACATTGATACTCTAAAATCTCATTATTCCATTTTGTCTTTTGTTTTCAGGAAACCAGCATGCTACAGGTGCAATGCTAGCTTGATAGAAGAGAAAAGCAAAATGTAAATACTATTTGTCCAACTACCAATTCTAAGATGGGACTGCATATTACAACCCTAGAGTCTCAACTTTCACCACAGCATACCTCTTCTAACCATTTTCATAACTCAAATATGCAGAAAATCATATTTTTGGCTACTGACCATAACGATCACTAATTATTCCCAACAAGTATCTACAAATCCTTCCTCCCAATCAACAAATACCACTGACCACAGTTACTGCTAACAACCAACACCAAGTGAGATTACACACACAATCAAACATTAGAGGAAAAGGTCCATATTTAAAACATTTAGGAAAGTGCTGAACTCTTTCAACACAGATACAACTTAATGTATTGCATAAACTTATCAGCCCCACTGATTGTTAGTTTGCCTAGTATAAGACCAGAACCTTAAATATAGCCCTTATTCAACATTATGTTATGCAAGGGTTCAACAGTCCATCGAGACGCAATTTGCCATAGTCAGATATCAACATCGACATCATCAACATCACCTTTATCCCAAACCAATTGCGGTCGGCATGCCATAGTAAGATATACATTTGGTAAAATAAAGAGTAGGAACAAATATGGTAGCAAATGACGAACCTCATTGACAATTCCATCACCGCCAATACATATTATTCCTGGAGAGCATTGAGCAATGCAAATAAATGGAAGCCGCAGTCAGACCGTGATAATCAAACTACAAAGAAAACTATCAACCAATGAGAACTTAATTTAGCAGTCCTACCATCAGGACACGTGCTGAAGTCAACACTAGAAGCTAGACTTTTAGCATGACCAGCGTGAGTAGTCTTAACTACCTCCAGCTGGAATCCTGCAAGCTGTTACAATGCATCATTAATAAGAAATCGACTTCTCAATGTATCGAAGTATACAGATAAGAATGGTAGAGGGGTATTGCATATCATCCACCTAGAGAAACATGCATGGAACATAAGATGCAAAGATACTCTTGTAGCTGCAGGAAAGAACTCTACAATACGCCAACAGCGGACTCTCTTTCACTGACAGTCGAGAATTACATAAGATAGTTACTGACATTCAAATCCACGCTGCACTCTTTTAAGCATGACCATACACAAACTCAGGTTGCAAGTGCAAGCAAGGGCCACATTGAAACGGTCCATCCACAGGTAAAAAGTAGAATGATAGTCATCATCCAATAAATAAACTTCCCAAAAAATATGCGACTGTTAATAAGGAAACAACCTATATCATATCTCTGAAGCTGATTTGGTTTGATAACATATTAAAATCAAGTGGAACTGGAAGGTAGAAGGAGCATTCAGTATTAAAAGCAGTGTGTTTCTGGAAAATTTTCAAGCAACCCATCGTAGGAAAAGAAGTCAATTGCAAGGATGGGCAAACGCAAGACAAGTAGTCTAAAGTTTCCTTCCAGTTCTCAGTGAGACATGAATACATAGACAGCTTAGCAAATAGAAATTTGAGGGCAGCAACAAACGAATGCTTCCTGGTGGCTAGATTAAATGGCTTTATGGCATAGCAAATACTCAGTAAGGTGCAATTCTATATTTTCTTCTTTTGTGCACCTAAGCTGATCAGAGCATGGACATGAGCAGCCAACGGAACTGAATAGCATGGACAAACAACTAGCGTTGTACAAAAGAGATGGTAATCTATGACACACCTTAAATATTGGCTCAGCCATTGTGTAGAAGACTTTACTTGATTTACCCCGTCCAGAACGCGGGTTTAATATGACAAGCATTCTGGGAGGATTCTTGCATCTGAAAATTAATTCAGGTGGAGGGTCAATCGGAAGCAATTCTGAAGAAGCTTGCTTCTTTGATGAAACCAGTGGGTGTGGCAAACAATTGACATAGCATTGCTGGTCAGCAAAGCCACCCACCCATTGAATTGCCTCTTCTTTATTAGAAGCCACAAAACGGAAGTCCTTGCGACTTCTCTTTTGACCTTTCATGAAACAAAAGAAGCCACAAGATCCATTTCTTTCGGGGTAAGCATGCACTGTGAAATGTCTCAGTCCAGCATTATAGGACACCTGTCAGAGTTATGTCATAAAACAGAGGTTTTGTTAACAGCCCTTTCTCATTCAAGCAGTACTAACCCATCTATGGATCTAAATCGAATATCATCTCACAATCAATTTTCTAAGCTTACTCTGCTTGAATGAAAAGGACATACCGAGACAACGTCATCGAGTGGCAAGACATTGGAGCCCCAGACTAAAGCCTTGCTGGTAAGTTTAGCATCAACAGCACCTTCTTGGGTAATCATTTCAGCTGAATTTTTTTTTCCATCCTTGCCATTCCTGTCATCTACATTCTTTCTCTTATCTAAAACAAGCTTCCCAGCATAAACAACGTAACCCAACAAATCAGACTTCTCATCGCCACCGCCTCCTCCTCCGATTATATCAATCCTGTGCTCGTCTGCCTTCTTCACTTTAAAAGGATCATCGACGCAGGCGCTCATTGGATTTATATCCTGTCTCGAAGCTGCATTTTTAACCTTGTTCCGCTTCTCAGGGAACACAACTGGTGATGCAGCATGCCCTCCGCCCGGCGAACACAGTCCCATTCTCCTCAAAGACTGCTGCGGCACCGAAACCCTAAGGCTATTAATGCTCTTCGAAAGACTCCCACTCTTTTGCATCTCTGTCGATGTCCACCTCCTCTTCTACTACTTAATTCCAACAACCCCAGAAACACGCGAGACCCATGGGAAGGAGCATCACATCGCACGCACTCTCAAAAGCTCGGACAGATCAAATCACCAATTCCCGGCGGTGACACCGATTCAAACAACGATCCAACAGATCAGATCGGGCCTGCGAAATCCGCAAATTTCCCTCGATTAATTTCCCCCTTTCCCAAAAAACACGAATCCGATCCGACAGAACAACAACCGCGAGAAACGGAAAACAATTCAATCGCAAAAAAAAAAAAAAATCGAGCTAGAACAGAGAATTACCAGCTGAGAATTCAACCAATGACCCTCCCCTCCCCCACCGCGAGGAGCTCCTTCGCCTCCCTCGACGATCGAATTCGCCGGGCAAATGTGCAGGGAAACAAAAATACCAAAAATTAAACAAAAAAAAAAAAAGAGGATAACAAATTTCTTCGCTCTGTGAAAGATGTTGAAATCGAAATAGAAAGGAGAGATGAAATGGAAACTGAGGGACGGAGGGTTTGGTTTTGTATCCTCTGCTTCGTCGCCCCATTCCTAGCTTCCACGAATGCGCGCTCCTGATTGGTCCACGTCAGCGTGTATTTCTTGCAACTCCGTTTGACGTACGATTCAGTCGTTAGCAGCAGGACACGGAACTCCCACCTAACATTAACATTATTAATAATCGAATCATTAACTTAATTAAATTAATTAAATGGTAATGGTTGTGACTGTATAATATATGAAGAATCGCAACGGTTTGGAGGAATAATCGATAAATATTACAAAAGAGGAGTCTCACTTTTTAATATTTTTTGGGTTATAAAATAAATGGAAAGTAGATAATGGGGAGTGGCCCTTTTGATTCAAAAGAAAATTCACTACTCCAATATCACGAAAAATCCAAACTGTACATCTATAATAAATTTACCATTAACTAATTTTCTTATCACCACCTATGACAAATTTATCCTCATTTGATTTTTATTAAATTTGATTAATACTACAAAAAATGGTCAAACTGGTGCACACCCTTGACAAATAAGGGATAAAAATACTAAATGGATACATTTGTCAATTGTCACATGTCATCCAATTCAATATTGGAGTATGGTTAATACTCTATATTGATAGAAAAGCACGTGAATCCTGCTCTTTAGTGAGCAGGCAAGTGTTTGGGGGAGCCGCACGGCGAGGGCTTCAGGAGGACAGCGCTCCTTAGACACTAGAAAGTTTATCATTTTAAGCCTGTATTTTTTCATTGACAATTTGGATTTGAGCCGATGAATATCTATTGCTATATATACTCTTTTTTGCCATAATTGAATAATGTAACAAGAGATGTGAGATACTAATTATGGTGAAACTTTTTGAGAGACGTAACCCTAATTTAATGGTGAATTAGGATAAATTTGTGTCGATTTTTCTTTTTCGCTTTTCTCTTTACTTCTTGTGATTGGACACTGAATCTTAACACTTGGTAATTTGAAGATGAAGTTTAACGGAAACCGACGAAGCGTATTACGAGTATATTAGTTTGAAATTACAAAAGAGGAGTCTTGCTTTCTAATACTTTTTGGGTTTTGTGATAAAATATTTACAAAATAGATAATGGGGGGTGCGTTTTGATTGGAGGCCAATTCACTACTCGTGTCGGCTTCTTATTATTTTATTTTCAGTCGATATAAAATTTGTTGGAATTCATGTCGTTTTCAATTCATCTTGTGGGGTTTGACCTTTTGGAGATAATGATGGAGTGGAGCAGGTAGAATTGAGAGGGAAACAGTGGGCACGCTTTTTGTGTCGTCCCTGAAGCTTCTTGGAAATGGCACGGACGTTTCGAGTTGATTTTCTTTTGAATTTTACTTCAAATTAAAAAGATGTTGTCACGATTTGAAGAGATATATATAAAAATAAAAATAAAAAGATCCAATGTAACGTCTATTGTTTTGTTTTCGGTATAATTTTATACCGACCATGCCCGCGTGTAAGTCAATCAAGTTGAGAAAAGCATAAAAAGATACCGAGTATTTGCAGGTATCATCAAAAGATTTTCTTTATTGATTTATGCGATATATTGTTTGTGATTTTAGAGGTAATAATGATAAAGGATTAATACCATCAAAAATTTCAAACTGATGCATCTACAACATATTTACTATGAATAATTTTTTCTATTACTAAAAACTCCAAACTAATACACGTGTGACAAATTTACCCCAACTATTTTTTAATAACAAAAAATCCCAAACGCAGCACTTGTGGTAAATTTATTCTCCATTAATTTTAATTAAAATGAATTAATACCATGAAAAGCTTTAAACTAGTACACACAAGTGGAGGTAAAACCCTCTAACTAATTCACCCGTCAACAACCGCATATCATTCAACTTAACAATTTTATGGAAAAAATGTAATAGGAAATGATAGAGGATAGATTTATCACGTGAGTATCGATTTAGAATTTTTTATGATAAAAAATTAATTTATGGCAAATTTGTCATTTTTTTTTGAAAAATTACTTTATGGTAAATTTGTCACGTGAAATTTTTCGTGATATTACTATAAACCCTAATATAGGTATTAACATGCTCAATTTTCTAGTTTGGTTAGGTTTAGGAAAATGTCATGTCGATCTCGGACAATTAACCCAGAACTATAGCTGGTTATATTGATTTATGATTTCTCAGTATTTCCTGAATACCCTTTATCTTTTCACCTGAAAAATGTGTTCTTTTACGGTCTCCCTTTTTCCATTCTGAAAACAATACAAATAAGATATCCTTCGTTTTTCTTCTTAATTTATATTTCCTTGCACTTCATATATTGAGAATTCTCTTTCATTTGAATTGCAATGTAACATTTGAGAAATCTTCAGCACAATCTCCCAATTTCTCGTTCTTATTCGAGACCATGAAGAATAACACTTTTAGGGTGTGAATGACAATCATTATCTTCCTGGGTCTCGTATTCCCCGAAGGAGTTTTTAAGCAGAGACACGGTTTGATAAAGACACAATTTTTGATCCTGGAACAAAACACTCGTCTGATAATAGCATAAAATTCTATGGTTGCTGGCCAGTGGATGGAGATCGGCGAATGGCGAGAGCAGGACCGGCGATGGGTGGCTGATGATTGACAGATGGCAAATGATGATTAGCGTATGACAACGGGAACGTGAGAGAGGCAACTAGAGACTAGGGCTATGGGTGGGCGACCGATGGACAATGGTAGGGGCACGAGAAAGAGGGAGACTGTACGCGAGAAGAGGAAGTGAGTAATAAAAATAATTCTTATTTATATTTTTGTTTCAAAATTAGAAAAGAAGAAAATCTCTACTTCTTATTTCTATTCCAAATCTTCTTCTTGGAAAAAAAAATGTTAAAAATACAATTGCATTTCTAAATGAATTTCTATTCTAAATCTTTTCTTATTACAAAAAAAATATAGAAGTGTTGTCATGCACGTCCTTTATCGATGCTTGAATATATTATTATCAACAAATATGCTTAGAGGAAACATTAACCTTCGCAAAGAAGTACTTGATGTTCAATTGTAAAAGAGAGAAATAGTATTATTTTTATTTTATCGTTGACCATGATTTTTGTAAATGGGATCCCTAGGAATTATTTTTTAAAGTCACCCCAATAATGCCAGTAGATCAATAAGGTTGCGTATGATAATCATTCTATTTTGTGATTCTATTTCCCAAAACAAAAAAAGATCAAAATCTTGTTTGTAACGTAAATTTTGATTTTGATTTTGATTCCGATTCCGTTCTCGGGGAATTTTTGGAGCAAATATAAAAACTAAAAAAAAGTTGATTCTAAAAAAAAATCACTTTGAAGAATCACAAAACAAAATGAAGCATCACATCTCTTATTTTTCTCTTTCAGTTCTCTTGTCACTTTTCCTCGACCTAAAATAGAATAAGGTCTCATTTTAAAAATAAAAGATATAAAAAAAATAAAATTTCTAAAAATCCCGTAAAATAGAAGAAGCTTATATTAGGCTAGTTTGACATTTTTTTCTCAAAAAATTGGATTTAGATTTCCTAGATTTCATAGATTTTGTTCTTTTTTTATGAAACTCGTAAACATCTTTGAAAAAACACGAACCATATTCTCTAAGTCCTTAGGGCTTTGTTCGGATTTTATGATGCGATTTATCAATGCCATGATCTTTAATTGTACACTTGATTTTATTAGTTGTGATTTTCCTAGGTTTATATACTTTAGACTTAGTCTAGTTTTAGAAAAGTTTGGAAAAAGAAAAAATAACCAGCGTGAATACAACATCGATATTTTTTGTTGGGTCATGAGTGATGACAATGTTCATTCTTAAGTTTTTGATGAAATAAGAATGGGATTCCATTTCTTAGAACCAAAAAGTAACTATGTAATTATTCGACTTAAATGATAAAATTGGGAACATAATCAGAAATTTATATAGTTACCAAAAGTGTTTCTGTTTCAAGAACAGAAATTTTGTGTTGTTATTAAAGCGTTCCGATTCTCAAAAAACTCATCCATGAACAGAATCAGAAAAGATCATTTTAATCAGAATCGATTTCTGGGGATCAGAATTGTTACCATGCGCAGCCTACGATGACCAAGTAGTGCTGCCTTGCCAACCCTCTAGCCACCGTGTGCTTAATACATTCATATTCAGCTGAATATAATTCTAATGTCCCTCCACTTTTGATTCCATTTCTATTGAATGTGTATTCCCAAACCCCTCCCCCCCAAAAAAAAAAATTACGACGAAAGAGTGATTATGTGAAAGTGGTAAAGTACGTGCTGTAAAGAAAATTCCTCAAACTAAAATTCAACGGAGTCGAACCGAGCTCTTCGAGTATATGAAAGTGTATTCATTACACATTTCCAGAACGGTGTGGATTAGCTATTGGGATACATAGCAAAGCCACACAATGTGGAGAACGCGAAGCATCCACAAAATCACGAGATTCCACCCGTACGACTCATCTAGTCATCAACTGTCAGCTGTGATGCCCAATTGAGAATGTCGTCAAGTCTAAGTCTAGGTTCACTAAGGAAGTTCCATAAAATAACTACTTAATGGGAGACTTCATTTTTCCAAATGGGTCCACAGAGAAAAGGAAGGTGTTTTATGGGAACCAACGAGACTCTTTCGACCCAGGTGCATTCGGGGGAACCTCTCTTGAGAATATGGACTAACGAGACACTTGCGTAATCCTATAGTTTGGAGGTGGGCTACATAGTTATGATTCAAATCAAGCATTTTAAAAATGAGCCTGGATCTCTTATAATGAGCGATGTCTATCGAGCATGGGGACTGCACCGGTTTGCTCGTTTCCTCGCAGGCTTAGCACTTAAACAAGGCGAAATCCTTGATCAGCATACGGCTAAAGATATATAATTTATATATTATATAAATATTATATATAAAATATATATATTTTATATATATTAATTATATATATATAATCTTTCGCCGTGCTGATCAATGGATTTGCTTGTTTAAGTGATAAGCGCGAGAAATGAGTAACCGGTGCAGTCACGCTCGATAGACATCACTATAAGAGCTCCATGCACATTTTTAAAATGCTTGATTTGATCATAACTATGTAGCCCACCTCCAAATATAGGATTACGCAAGTGTCTCGTTAGTCCATATTCTCAGAGAGGTTCCCCGCGATGCACCTTGGGTCGAAAGAGTCTCGTTAGTTCCTACAAAACATTCCTTTTCTCTTGTGACCCATTTGGAAAATGAAGTCTCCCATTAAGTAGTTTATTTATGGACTTCCTTAGTGAACCTAGACTTAGGCTTCGACGACATTCTCAATTGGGCATCACAGCTGACAGTTGATGACTAGATGATGTCGTACGGGTGGAATCTCGTGATTTTGTTGGATGCTTCGCGTTCTCCACATGTTTTGGCTTTTGCTATGTATCCCAAAAGCTAATCCACACGTTCTGGAAATGTGTAATGAATACATTTTCATATACTCGAAGAGCTCGAGTTCGACTCCGTTGAATTTTAGTTTGAGGAATTTTCTTTTACAGCACGCTACTTTACCACTTTCACATAATCACTCTTTCGTCGTAATTTTTTTTTTTTTGGGGGGAGGGGTTTGGGGAATACACATTCAATAGAAATGGAATCAAATTGGAGGGACATTATAAATTATATTCAGCTGAATATTGAATGTATTAAGCACGGTGGCTAGAGGGTCAAGGCAGCCACTAGTTGCATCGTAGGCTGCGTATGGTAACAATTCTGATCCCAGAAATCGATTCTGATTAAAATGACTTTTCTGATTCTGTTCATGAATGTGTTTTTTGAGAATCGGAACGCCTTTAATAACAACACAAATTTCTGTTCTTGAAACAGAAACACTTTTGGTAACTATATAAATTTCTGATTATGTTCCCAATTTTTTATCATTTAAGTCAAATAATTACGTAGTTACTTTTTGGTTCTAAGAAATGGAATCCCATTCTTATTTCATCAAAACTTAAGAATGAACATTGTCATCACTCATGACCCAACAAAAAATATCGATGTTGTATTCACGCTGGTTATTTTTTTCTTTTTCCAAACTTTTCTAAAACTAGACTAAGTCTAAAGTATATAAACCTATGAAAATCACAACTAATAAAATCAAGTGTACAATTAAAGATCATGGCATTGATAAATCGCATCATAAAATCCGAACAAAGCCCTAAGGACTTAGAGAATATGGTTCATGTTTAGTTTCAAAGGTTTACGAGTTTCATAAAAAAAGAACCAAATCTATGAAATCTAGGAAATCTAAATCCAATTTTTTGAGAAAAAAATGTCAAACTAGCCTAACATAAGCTTCTTCTATTTTTACGGGATTTTTAGAATTTTTATTTTTTTTTATTATCTTTTTTTTTTTAAAATGAGACCTTATTCTATTTTAGGTCGAGGAAAAGTGACAAGAGAACTGAAAGAGAAAAATAAGAGATGTGATGCTTCATTTTGTTTTGTGATTCTTCAAAGTGATTCTTTTTTTTAGAATCAACTTTTTTTTAGTTTTTATATTTTGCTCCAAAACTATTCCCCGAGAACGGAATCAGAATCAAAATCATTTACGTTTACAAACAAGATTTTGATCTTTTTTGTTTTGGGAAATAGAATCACAAAATTAGAATGATTATCATACGCAACCTTATTGATCTACTGGCATTATTGGGGTGACTTTAAAAAATAATTCCTAGGGATCCCATTTACAAAAATCATGGTCAACGATAAAAATAAAAATAATACTATTTCTCTCTTTTACAATTGAACATCAAGTACTTCTTTTTGCGAAGGTTAATGTTTTTCCTCTAAGCATATTTGTTGATAATATATATTCAAGCATCGATAAAGGACGTGCATGACAACACTTCTATTTTTTTTTTTTTGTAATAAGAATAGATTTAGAATAGAAATTCATTTAGAAATGCAATTGTATTTTTAACATTTTTTTTTCTCAAGAAGAAGATTTGGAATAGAAATAAGAAGTAGAGATTTTCTTCTTTTCTAATTTTGAAACAAAAATATAATAAGAATTATTTTTATTACTCACTTCCTCTTTCTCGCGTACAGTCTCCCTCTTTCTCGTGCCCCTACCATTGTCCATCGGTCGCCCACCATTAGTCCCTAGTCTCTAGTTGCCTCTCTCACGTTCCTGTTGTCATACGCTAATCGTCATTTGCCATCTGTCAATCATCAGCCACCCATCGCCGGTTTCCTGCTCTCGCCGTTCGCCGATCTCCATCCACTTGCCAGCAACCATAGAATTTTATGCTATTATCGACGAGTTTTTGTTCCAGGACCAAAAATTGTGTCTTTATCAAACCCGTGTCTCTGCTTAAAAACTCCTTCGGGGAATACGAGACCCAGGAAGATAATGATTGTCATTCACACCCTAAAAGTGTTATTCTTCATGGTCTCGAATAAGAACGAGAAATTGGGAGATTGTGCTGAAGATTTCTCAAATGTTACATTGCAATTCAAATGAAAGAGAATTCTCAATATATGAGTGCAAGGAAATATAAATTAAGAAGAAAAACGAAGGATATCTTATTTTTATTGTTTTCAGAATGGAAAAAGGGAGACCGTAAAAGAACACATTTTTCGGGTGAAAAGATAAAGGGTATTCAGGAAATACTGAGAAATCATAAATCAATATAACCAGCTATAGTTCTGGGGGTTAATTGTCCGAGATCGACATGACATTTTCCTAAACCTAACCAAACTAGAAAATTGAGCATGTTAATACCTATATTAGGGTTTATAGTAATATCACGAAAAATTTCACGTGACAAATTTACCATAAATTAATTTTTCATACAAAAAAATGACAAATTTGCCATAAATTAATTTTTTATCATAAAAAATTCTAAATCGATACTCACGTGATAAATCTATCCTCTATCATTTCCTATTACATTTTTTCCATAAAATTGTTAAGTTGAATGATATGCGGTTGTTGACGGGTGAATTAGTTAGAGGTTTTACCCTCCACTTGTGTGTACTAGTTTAAAGCTTTTCATGGTATTAATTCATTTTAATTAAAATTAATGGAGAATAAATTTACCACAAGTGCTGCGTTTGGGATTTTTTGTTATTAAAAATAGTTTGGGGTAAATTTGTCACACGTGTATTAGTTTGGAGTTTTTAGTAATAGAAAAAATTATTCATAGTATATGTTGTAGATGCATCAGTTTGAAATTTTTGATGGTATTAATCCTTTATCATTATTACCTCTAAAATCACAAACAATATATCGCATAATTCAATAAAGAAAATCTTTTGATGATACTTGCAAATACTCGGTCTCTTTTTATGCTTTTCTCAACTTGATTGACTTACACGCGGGCATGGTCGTATAAAATTATACGAAAACAAAACAATAGACGTTACATTGGATCTTTTTATTTTTATTTTTTATATTATCTCTTCAAATCGTGACAACATCTTTTTAATTTGAAGTCAAAATTCAAAAGAAAATCAACTCGAAACGTCCGTGCCATTTCCAAGAAGCTTCAGGGACGACACAAAAAGCGTGCCCACTGTTTCCCTCTCAATTCCACCTGCTCCACTCCATCATTATCCCCAAAAGCTCAAACCCCACGAGATGAATTGAAAACGACATGAATTCCAACAAATTTTATATCGACTGAAAATAAATAATAAGAAGCCGACACGAGTAGTGAATTGGCCTCCAATCAAAACGCACCCCCCATTATCTATTTTGTAAATATTTTATCACAAAACCCAAAAAGTATTAGAAAGCAAGACTCCTCTTTTGTAATTTCAAACTAATATCCTCGTAATACGCTTCGTCGGTTTCCGTTAAACTTCATCTTCAAATTACCAAGTGTTAAGATTCAGTGTCCAATCACAAGAAGTAAAGAGAAAGCGAAAAAGAAAAATCGACACAAATTTATCCTAATTCACCATTAATTAGGGTTACGTCTCTCAAAAAGTTTCACCATAATTAGTATCTCACATCTCTTGTTACATTATTCAATTATGGGCAAAAAGAGTATATATAGCAATAGATATTCATCGGCTCAAATCCCAATTGTCAATGAAAAAAATACAGGCTTAAATGATAAACTTTCTAGTGTCTAAGGAGCGCTGTCCTCCTGAAGCCCTCGCCGTGCGGCTCCCCCAAACACTTGCCTGCTCACTAAAGAGCAGGATTCACGTGCTTTTCTATCAATTAGAGTATTAACCATACTCCAATATTGAATTGGATGACATGTGACAATTGACAAATGTATCCATTTAGTATTTTTTATCCCTTATTTGTCAAGGGTGCACCAGTTTGACCATTTTTTGTAGTATTAATCAAATTTAATAAAAATCAAATGAGGATAAATTTGTCATAGGTGGTGATAAGAAAAATTAGTTAATGGTAAATTTATATAGATGTACAGTTTGGATTTTTCGTGATATTGGAGTAGTGAATTTTCTTTTGAATCAAAAGGGCCACTCCCCATTATCTACTTTCCATTTATTTTATAACCCAAAAAATATTAAAAAGTGAGACTCCTCTTTTGTAATATTTTATCGATTATTCCTCCAAACCGTTGCGATTCTTCATATATTATACAGTCACAATCATTACCATTTAATTAATTTAATTAAGTTAATGATTCGATTATTAATAATGTTAATGTTAGGTGGGAGTTCCGTGTCCTGCTGCTAACGACTGAATCGTACGTCAAACGGAGTTGCAAGAAATACACGCTGACGTGGACCAATCAGGAGCGCGCATTCGTGGAAGCTAGGAATGGGGCGACGAAGCAGAGGATACAAAACCAACCCTCCGTCCCTCAGTTTCCATTTCATCTCTCCTTTCTATTTCGATTTCAACATCTTTCACAGAGCGAAGAAATTTGTTATCCTTTTTTTTTTTTTTGTTTAATTTTTGGTATTTTTGTTTCCCTGCACATTTGCCCGGCGAATTCGATCGTCGAGGGAGGCGAAGGAGCTCCTCGCGGTGGGGGAGGGGAGGGTCATTGGTTGAATTCTCAGCTGGTAATTCTCTGTTCTAGCTCGATTTTTTTTCTTTTTTGCGATTGAATTGTTTTCCGTTTCTCGCGGTTGTTGTTCTGTCGGATCGGATTCGTGTTTTTTGGGAAAGGGGGAAATTAATCGAGGGAAATTTGCGGATTTCGCAGGCCCGATCTGATCTGTTGGATCGTTGTTTGAATCGGTGTCACCGCCGGGAATTGGTGATTTGATCTGTCCGAGCTTTTGAGAGTGCGTGCGATGTGATGCTCCTTCCCATGGGTCTCGCGTGTTTCTGGGGTTGTTGGAATTAAGTAGTAGAAGAGGAGGTGGACATCGACAGAGATGCAAAAGAGTGGGAGTCTTTCGAAGAGCATTAATAGCCTTAGGGTTTCGGTGCCGCAGCAGTCTTTGAGGAGAATGGGACTGTGTTCGCCGGGCGGAGGGCATGCTGCATCACCAGTTGTGTTCCCTGAGAAGCGGAACAAGGTTAAAAATGCAGCTTCGAGACAGGATATAAATCCAATGAGCGCCTGCGTCGATGATCCTTTTAAAGTGAAGAAGGCAGACGAGCACAGGATTGATATAATCGGAGGAGGAGGCGGTGGCGATGAGAAGTCTGATTTGTTGGGTTACGTTGTTTATGCTGGGAAGCTTGTTTTAGATAAGAGAAAGAATGTAGATGACAGGAATGGCAAGGATGGAAAAAAAAATTCAGCTGAAATGATTACCCAAGAAGGTGCTGTTGATGCTAAACTTACCAGCAAGGCTTTAGTCTGGGGCTCCAATGTCTTGCCACTCGATGACGTTGTCTCGGTATGTCCTTTTCATTCAAGCAGAGTAAGCTTAGAAAATTGATTGTGAGATGATATTCGATTTAGATCCATAGATGGGTTAGTACTGCTTGAATGAGAAAGGGCTGTTAACAAAACCTCTGTTTTATGACATAACTCTGACAGGTGTCCTATAATGCTGGACTGAGACATTTCACAGTGCATGCTTACCCCGAAAGAAATGGATCTTGTGGCTTCTTTTGTTTCATGAAAGGTCAAAAGAGAAGTCGCAAGGACTTCCGTTTTGTGGCTTCTAATAAAGAAGAGGCAATTCAATGGGTGGGTGGCTTTGCTGACCAGCAATGCTATGTCAATTGTTTGCCACACCCACTGGTTTCATCAAAGAAGCAAGCTTCTTCAGAATTGCTTCCGATTGACCCTCCACCTGAATTAATTTTCAGATGCAAGAATCCTCCCAGAATGCTTGTCATATTAAACCCGCGTTCTGGACGGGGTAAATCAAGTAAAGTCTTCTACACAATGGCTGAGCCAATATTTAAGGTGTGTCATAGATTACCATCTCTTTTGTACAACGCTAGTTGTTTGTCCATGCTATTCAGTTCCGTTGGCTGCTCATGTCCATGCTCTGATCAGCTTAGGTGCACAAAAGAAGAAAATATAGAATTGCACCTTACTGAGTATTTGCTATGCCATAAAGCCATTTAATCTAGCCACCAGGAAGCATTCGTTTGTTGCTGCCCTCAAATTTCTATTTGCTAAGCTGTCTATGTATTCATGTCTCACTGAGAACTGGAAGGAAACTTTAGACTACTTGTCTTGCGTTTGCCCATCCTTGCAATTGACTTCTTTTCCTACGATGGGTTGCTTGAAAATTTTCCAGAAACACACTGCTTTTAATACTGAATGCTCCTTCTACCTTCCAGTTCCACTTGATTTTAATATGTTATCAAACCAATCAGCTTCAGAGATATGATATAGGTTGTTTCCTTATTAACAGTCGCATATTTTTTGGGAAGTTTATTTATTGGATGATGACTATCATTCTACTTTTTACCTGTGGATGGACCGTTTCAATGTGGCCCTTGCTTGCACTTGCAACCTGAGTTTGTGTATGGTCATGCTTAAAAGAGTGCAGCGTGGATTTATTTGAATGTCAGTAACTATCTTATGTAATTCTCGACTGTCAGTGAAAGAGAGTCCGCTGTTGGCGTATTGTAGAGTTCTTTCCTGCAGCTACAAGGGTATCTTTGCATCTTATGTTCCATGCATGTTTCTCTAGGTGGATGATATGCAATACCCCTCTACCATTCTTATCTGTATACTTCGATACATTGAGAAGTCGATTTCTTATTAATGATGCATGTGCTAACCAGCTTGCAGATTCCACGCTGG
>JAGVVM010004980.1:0-51634 GCA_019149425.1 Psidium friedrichsthalianum
GGAGTGAGGTCCCTCTGTTCTTACTCATGGAATTGAAAATGAAAGATCGAAGTGGCGAATGAAGTGGGACCTTACTGCCTTGTAAAGAGGGTTATTCAATCGGTAAGTATAATGAATTTTCGTAGGTGAATGATATGATTTAGCCTATAATTTTGGGAAAGTGTTGCAAAAGCTCCAGAAATCTTGACTGTTGAGACCAGTTAATTCAAGTGCAATACTTTTATATGGGGAATGAAAAAGGAAAAGAGCTCAACTTCGAGCACGTCAACAAACCCCGGTGAATGATGGTAATTTTTTGTTCATTTGGCAAATGTTGGTGCTAACACTTCTGCAACTGCACATGCATGTTAAAAGATCAATAATCATTTACTTTGTCCTTGGTATTATAACATTATATTCAATTTGTTTCACTGATATTGTAATTTTTGTTGTCCGGGATATGTAAATAAGAAAATCTTGATATGTTTATTTTCTTATCTTCTCATTTATTTAGGGCCAAAGTTGAGATGTCACGACCTAGCTCTAGTCAATGATGAGCCACATTCATCTCCAGACAGATCAATTATGATTATTTGACCAATGTTGCTCAGTAAATTCCAGACGTTTGCTTATTATCTCTAAGTGAAAATTGTTCTCTTTACTAGAATTTTCAGTTGCTTTTGTTACAAGTTACAAAATTCGTGCTTTGCATAGACATACCTAGATGTAAAAGTTTTATCTGCACACATCGGTGTTTTGACATGCTATTCTATCCAGGTTAATGTATAAACACGTTAGTAGAGAAAATTATCAGAAAAATCTTAAACTTATTACAATTATGTCAATTCAATCCCAATTATTTATTTGTCAATTGAGTCCATGCGGCCAAATTTTGGCCGGAAATCGATTACATAGACTCCCACCATCCATCAGCCATCCTACGTGGCTCTACCAGCATTGACATCGATTTTTTTTTTCGTTAAATTTTTCTTTTCTTTATTTCTACTGCAGGGGTCTACAAGAGGCCGTCAAATATCTGCAGTTGCTTAAACCTTTAGGGAGGAGAGTGAGTACACATATTTACTGGAAGATAGAAGATGCAAGTTTCTTGATTTGGGGCAAGTGAGATGCAGAGATTTTGTGCTCACGAAAACATAGTGCAGGTTCCAGCTTCTTGCGCGGTTGCTCCGTAAATACAGTATAATTGTTTTTCAATTTTTATTTTTTTTGTTTGGGACTATTTATGGCCCATAATAGGTCCCCGTGATAGGAGGGGTCAAATACAAACTTCAACGTGATTTGTCTATATTAACGGGTTATCAACTTTCAGAGATTTTCATCTTGACAATGGATTTATTACTATTTAATTTCTTCTTTCTTTTTTTTGCATTAATTGTAATCTTTTCAGTAGTTATATTTTGTTACACAAACCTCTATAGTAAGCACCTGTAAAATTTTTAAGGTTTCAAACATCAAAGAAATGTCGTATCTCAATGTGAGTTGTCAAATATTTTTACGGTGAGCTTAGTGGTACATAGAGGAGCTCAGGAGATTGGATGTACTTGTATTTTGAATAACCACAACCAAACATTGAGTTCGACATAAGTAGTTTCGACATGTTTGGAATATTTATTTTTCACAATAGATTCCACGATAGTCACTCATAAAACTTTAGGTCTTAGATAGGACAAATTGCACCTCAATGAAATTTGTCATAGCGAGCTCATGTGTAATATACATGAATTCAAGAGACCTAATATTGTTTTTGTCATCATAAAAAACATCGATTACACATATTATTGTTCATCTTTGTCCAATTAGGGACAGATCATATTCAATATAAGCTTTTTTTTTTTTTTAAGTTTACCATTGACAAATACTTTTTATTACAATTTTTTACAAATATCAACATCACATTCAATGTAAATGGCTCTGTGTCCTCGCGACAATTTATACATGTTTTTGAACATGTCTACATTGATGCACGCGATGAAAATGAAGATCAAACATGTCGAAGCTCGATGCCGAGGGATGCACCACGTGTCGACATTAGATGAATTGGATCGAATGGCCTAAAAGAAGTGAGAGACGTGCAATGTATGCCCCAGATGAATATTGCCTTTGTATCAAGTCGATTGCCTTCGGAAAAATCTGCAACATCCAACCTCCAAATCTCGATCTTTACGGAGCTAACTTTTGAAAACATCCGATTTCTTTGAAGAAGATCCGGGATATTTATTTCTTCTGATGATCCGAGACGAAGATTTCACAATTTTGCAAATCGGATGCTTCCACCATTCTTGCTACTGAAGAAGATCATTTCGCCTTTCCTCCCCTTAATTTGTGCGAAGCTATATTGTGTTCGCAAAGAAGGAAAAGATAGTTTCTGCGTCTGACGCGGATCGTGGACCAGATCCATCTACAGTCTCTCCACCCGCTGGCTTTAAACTCTCGTATCCAAGACAAGTATCGATACTCTCTCTCTCTCTCTCTCTCCCTCTCCGCTCTTCTTCGACCTCTCATCGCCGCTGGTGCGATTCCTTTCCGTCGTCACTTGTCTTCCTCCGATCCCGCTATTATTGGCAAAGCCTGTTGAGAACTTTCCCAGAAGTGAGGCAAGGGGATCAGGTCTGTTAAACTTCTGAATATCACTTTGCGAAAAGAAATCTTAAGAGGTTCTGACTGGAAATATTTTTGATCTTTCGTCATGCTTTTGTAGGTACTGAAGAAGGTGTCCCTATTGTTCGACGCCTCTAATGGATTACGTTCGTCGCAAAAAAGAGCTTCTGAGCTAGTTACGGTGGGTATTGCTGGATCAAAATACATCTTTGCAACCGTAAGGAACGGAGGATTTTGGTAATGTCTGGGTTACGTGCTGTAATCATGCTGAATTTACTTGGTCAAATGCTGACAAGTTATCTGGAATGGTGCCAAAGTAATCAAACTGCTGTGCTGTAAATGAACGCTAAATATGATGATAGCAATAATACATTAATGTTCTGCACTTGGATGATGCTTTAGCTTGTTGAGAATGAAAACACTGATCATAATGGCTGGCTTTCGAGGAATTTATTTCTTGTTGACGATGGATGATGCGCATCCAGAGTTGGTTTCTGACACCAGTTGTTGCCATGCGATAGCGACTATGGCTGAGACAGTTTTCATCTTTTCCCCATTGTCCATAGGTCAAGGACAGGAGGCAAATTGAAGGAAATAGCTGGAACTCATGTGCCGAAACTAGTCCTTCGTTATCATCTAAACTCAGTACCAAAAGAGGACTTCCACAACAACGGTACTCATTTTGTTGTTTATCAACATATATGAAGCATGTTCATCTCGCTAATAATTACTTATTGTTAATATGTGTATGCAAAATATAGCTCTTATTTATATTTTGGCGAAAAAGAAGAAAAATATAGGTCTGAAATAGAATACTATTTTGGTGTAAAAAATTCCCCTCCATTAATCTTACATTAGATATATTAGGAACTTGCTTTCATCACTGTGATGATAAGGAATTGCAACTTTGACAACAATAAATATGTCTTAGGTTTTATATTTGAAATATTTGCTTTTGTACATAATAAATTAAACGGTTTTAGATGAAAAATTATTTTTCTACTTTGCAAAAAAAAAAACATTGTTGGCATAAAATAACCAAGCCATCTCAAATGTACATTGGAGCGGCGATTATTTTTCTTTACCTATTTTTCTAGTTTAAGGATCAGGTGGTGTCCTACATTAGATCTGTCACCACGTACGATTTGAGATGGCTTGGTTATTATTTTGTGTATGGTCATATGTACCGAGAGATTATTCGGAGAATGCATGTGTCTGTTTCCTTCTCTACCAATTGAGGAACAGCACATGTCGATGGTAGTCTAGCGCCGCACGATGATGGCAATGACCATGTCGTCGACCAAGCACACATGTAACCATCTCCATCGATGTTGTTCATTCCTCTTTAGTTTTGATGGAACAGAAAAAAAGTGTGGGCTCAGCCTAATGTATTGAGTCCAATTTGATCAAATTTGGTTTGCCTATTTGAACTGGAATAATTGGATTGACTCGAGATATTCCGATTGATTAAATTCCTTGAATTGTACCATAGGCCTAGTCCCATCTTAATTAGCCCAAATTGCCAAAATGGGCTTTGGTCCAAGTGAAATGGTTCGGGTGCAGATTTGGCAAAATTTGTTTGGAATTTCAATTACCCCTAGTCCCTAGATCAAGTGTCATGAGAAAAGTAAATCTAGAAAACAACTACAGACTAATGAATTTTGAATTTAATCGCTAGGAATCAAATTCCCAATTTGTGAAAGGTCAATTTCTGATTAATATTTGTAAAACTGATGATGTTGAAGTGACGTAAAAACGAGTTCATTTTAATTTTTTTTTTCCAATTTTGAAGAAAACGTGACCAAGGGCTTTTCGTTGTTTCCCCGCTCTTGGCTATTCTTTGTAATTGTTGGTTGAAATGGACAAAGAAGAAGACAGACCATCTCTTTGGATTTGATTTTCATGATTGTACATGTTTCCTATTGATCCATCTGCGGATTACTTCAGTATGGTTGGCCAATCTTATTAGGGATAGTGTGTAGTAGGAAGTGACCTTTTGATTACCATGCAATAGATAGAAACATTGTAATCACACTTAGTATACAAGTGCACCGTTTTGTATTAAGATTTATAATATTCCAAATGTTGTCAATTGAATTTCATTAACAAAAGTTATCACCATAAAGTATGGAATACAATTACTTTCTGTCATGTTAATATCTGTAGCTATTTTAATTTGATAATCTTAAAACTGTATTTATATTTTCGACATTAAATTATAATTGTAAAGTAGTTCGGTTATTATGTCTAGATTCAGCATTTAAATATTATTTTTAATCAACAATAGTGTGAGCGTTTTATGTATAATTACATCAAATAGAGATCAAATCATGATTCCATCTATTAAACAATGAGCATTTTGTTTTTGGTACTTCTCAAAAAGGCAAAAGAAACGAGCATTTCTTGTACAAAACATGATGTAAGAGTTCAGTCCTAAGGTGGACTAGATCAATGTGGATGAGTGAATTAATAATCAATTCTGAATTAGGGCTAAAGATGATGGTCAATGGTCCCTAACTTGAATAGATATTGTTTAGAATTCTTATTTTATGGAATAGAATAACATACTTAATTTACCTCTTGAGAGGTTAATCACATCAACACTAATATTGAAATGATTACTATCTATTTGTTGTGGTCCTAATTGTATGGGACAAAACAAAGTTCAGTGATTTAAATATGGGGTGCGTAACATTTCTAAGTTCCATATCAAGTTAGGGAGAAATAATGTCTTTACATAAGTATAGAGACCCATTCTACGGATGACCATAAGATTTGTATGTTGTAATGGGTCTCTACTTATGTAAAGTCATTATTCCTCTCTAACTTGATATGGAACTTCGAAATGTTACGCATCTCATATTTAAAGCACTGAACTTCATTTTAGCCCATACAACTTAGGACCACAACAAATAGATAGTAATCATTTCAATTCATTAGTGTCGATGCGTTAATCTCGCTAGAGATAGAATTATGTACGTTTATTCTGTTCCATAAAATAAGTTATTCTAAACACTATCTATTTAGGTTAGTGACCTTTTGGCTATCATCTTTAGACCTAACTCAAAATTGATTATCAATTACTCATCCACATTGATCTAGCCCACCTTAGGACTGAACTCTTACATCATGTTTGGTACAAGAGAATGCTCGTTTCTTTTGCCTGTTGAGCAGTCCAGAAACAAAATGCTCATTGGTTTAATAGATGGAATCATGATTTGATCTCTATTTGATGTAATTATACATATAAGGCTCACACTATTTTTGACTAAAAAATAATATTTAATGCATGAATCTAGACATATGAAAGTTCATAATTCATATTCAGATTCAGCATTTAAATATTATTTTTTAGTCAAAAATAGTGTGAGCCTTATATGTATAATTACATCAAATAGAGATCAAATCATGATTCCATCTATTAAACCAATGAGCATTTTGTTTCTGGACTGCTCAACAGGCAAAAGAAACGAGCATTTCTTGTACCAAACATGATGTAAGAGTTCAGTCCTAAGGTGGGCTAGATCAATGTGGATGAGTGAATTGATAATCAATTTTGAGTTAGGTCTAAAGATGATAGTCAAAAGGTCACTAACCTAAATAGATAGTGTTTAGAATAACTTATTTTATGGAACAGAATAACGTACATAATTTATCTCTAGCGAGATTAACGCATCGACACTAATGAATTGAAATGATTACTATCTATTTGTTGTGGTCCTAAGTTGTATGGGCTAAAATGAAGTTCAGTGCTTTAAATATGAGATGCGTAACATTTCGAAGTTCCATATCAAGTTAGAGAGGAATAATGACTTTACATAAGTAGAGACCCATTTACAACATACAATCTTATGGTCATCCGTAGAATGGGTCTCTACTTATGTAAAGACATTATTTCTCCCTAACTTGATATGGAACTTAGAAATGTTACGCACCCCATATTTAAATCACTGAACTTTGTTTTGTCCCATACAACTTAGGACCACAACAAATAGATAGTAATCATTTCAATTTATTAGTGTTGATGCGTTAACCTCTCAAGAGGTAAATTAAGTATGTTATTCTATTCCATAAAATAAGATATTCTAAACAATATCTATTCAAGTTAGGGACCATTTGACCATCATCTTTAGCCCTAATTCAGAATTGATTATTAATTCACTCATCCACATTGATCTAGTCCACCTTAGGACTGAACTCTTACATCATGTTTTGTACAAGAAATGCTCGTTTCTTTTGCCTTTTTGAGAAGTACAAAAACAAAATGCTCATTGGTTTAATAGATGGAATCATGATTTGATCTCTATTTGATGTATTTATACATAAAACGCTCACACTATTGTTGATTAAAAATAATATTTAAATGCTGAATCTAGACATAATAACCGAACTACTTTACAATTATAATTTTAATGTCGAAAATATAAATACAGTTTTAAGATTATCAAATTAAAATAGCTACAGATATTAACATGACAGAAAGTAATTGTATTCCATACTTTATGGTGATAACTTTTGTTAATGAAATTCAATTGACAACAATTTGGAATATTATAAATCTTAATACAAAACGGTGCACTTGTATACTAAGTGTGATTACAATGTTTCTATCTATTGCATGGTAATCAAAAGGTCACTTCCTACTACACACTATCCCTAATAAGATTGGCCAACCATACTGAAGTAATCCGCAGATGGATCAATAGGAAACATGTACAAATCATGAAAATCAAATCCAAAGAGATGGTCTGTCTTCTTCTTTGTCCATTTCAACCAACAATTACAAAGAATAGCCAAGAGCGGGGAAACAACGAAAAGCCCTTGGTCACGTTTTCTTCAAAATTGGAAAAAAAAAATTAAAATGAACTCGTTTTACGTCACTTCAACATCATCAGTTTTACAAATATTAATCAGAAATTGACCTTTCACAAATTGGGAATTTGATTTCTAGCGATTAAATTCAAAATTCATTAGTCTGTAGTTGTTTTCTAGATTTACTTTTCTCATGACACTTGATCTAGGGACTAGGGGTAATTGAAATTCCAAACAAATTTTGCCAAATCTGCACCCGAACCATTTCACTTGGACCAAAGCCCATTTTGGCAATTTGGGCTAATTAAGATGGGACTAGGCCTATGGTACAATTCAAGGAATTTAATCAATCGGAATATCTCGAGTCAATCCAATTATTCCAGTTCAAATAGGCAAACCAAATTTGATCAAATTGGACTCAATACATTAGGCTGAGCCCACACTTTTTTTCTGTTCCATCAAAACTAAAGAGGAATGAACAACATCGATGGAGATGGTTACATGTGTGCTTGGTCGACGACATGGTCATTGCCATCATCGTGCGGCGCTAGACTACCATCGACATGTGCTGTTCCTCAATTGGTAGAGAAGGAAACCGACACATGCATTCTCCGAATAATCTCTCGGTACATATGACCATACACAAAATAATAACCAAGCCATCTCAAATCGTACGTGGTGACAGATCTAATGTAGGACACCACCTGATCCTTAAACTAGAAAAATAGGTAAAGAAAAATAATCGCCGCTCCAATGTACATTTGAGATGGCTTGGTTATTTTATGCCAACAATGTTTTTTTTTTTGCAAAGTAGAAAAATAATTTTTCATCTAAAACCGTTTAATTTATTATGTACAAAAGCAAATATTTCAAATATAAAACCTAAGACATATTTATTGTTGTCAAAGTTGCAATTCTTAGTGTGAAAGCATTAATATATAATGTAAGATTAATGGAGGGAATTTTTTACACCAAAATAGTATTCTATTTCAGAACCTATTTTTTCTTCTTTTTCGCCACAATATAAATAAGAGCTATATTTTGCATACACATATTAACAATAAGTAATTATTAGCGAGATGAACATGCTTCATATATGTTGATAAACAACAAAATGAGTACCGTTGTTGTGGAAGTCCTCTTTTTGGTACTGAGTGTAGATGATAACGAAGGACTAGTTTCGGCACATGAGTTCCCAGCTATTTCCTTCAATTTGCCTCTTGTCCTTGACCTGTGGACAATTTGGAAAAGATGAAAACTGTCTCAGCCATAGTCGCTATCACATGGCAACAACTGGCGTCAGAAACCAACTCTGGATGGGCATCATCCATTGTCAACAAGAAATAAATTCCTCGAACGCCAGCCATTATGATCAGTGTTTTCATTCTCAACAAGCTAAAGCATCATCCAAGTGCAGATCATTAATGTATTATTGCTATCATCATATTTAGCGTTCATTTACAGCACAGCAGTTTGATTACTTTGGCACCATTCCAGTTAACTTGTCAGCATTTGACCAAGTAAATTCAGCATGATTACAGCACGTAACCCAGACATTAACAAATCCTCCGTTCCTTACGGTTGCAAAGATGTATTTTGATCCAACAATACCCACCGTAACTAGCTCAGAAGCTCTTTTTTGTGACGAACGTAATCCATTAGAGGCGTCGAACAATAGGGACACCTTCTTCAGTACCTACAAAAGCATGATGAAAGATCAAAAATATTTCCAGTCAGAACCTCTTAAGAATTCTTTTCGCAAAGTGATATTCAGAAGTTTAACAGACCTGATCCCCTTGCCTCCCTTCTGGGAAAGTTCTCAACAGGCTTTGCCAATAATAGCGGGATCGGAGGAAGACAAGTGACGGAAAGGAATCGCACCAGCGGCGATGAGAGGTCGAAGAAGAGCGGAGAGGGAGAGAGAGAGAGAGAGAGTATCGATACTTGTCTTGGATACGAGAGTTTAAAGCCAGCGGGTGGAGAGACTGTAGATGGATCTGGTCCACGATCCGCGTCAGACGCAGAAACTATCTTTTCCTTCTTTGCGAACACAATATAGCTTCGCACAAATTAAGGGGAGGAAAGGCGAAATGATCTTCTTCAGTAGCAAGAATGGTGGAAGCATCCGATTTGCAAAATTGTGAAATCTTCGTCTCGGATCATCAGAAGAAATAAATATCCCGGATCTTCTTCAAAGAAATCGGATGTTTTCAAAAGTTAGCTCCGTAAAGATCGAGATTTGGAGGTTGGATGTTGCAGATTTTTCCGAAGGCAATCGACTTGATACAAAGCAATATTCATCTGGGGCATACATTGCACGTCTCTCACTTCTTTTAGGCCATTCGATCCAATTCATCTAATGTCGACACGTGGTGCATCCCTCGGCATCGAGCTTCGACATGTTTGATCTTCATTTTCATCGCGTGCATCAATGTAGACATGTTCAAAAACATGTATAAATTGTCGCGAGGACACAGAGCCATTTACATTGAATGTGATGTTGATATTTGTAAAAAATTGTAATAAAAAGTATTTGTCAATGGTAAACTTAAAAAAAAAAAAAAGCTTATATTGAATATGATCTGTCCCTAATTGGACAAAGATGAACAATAATATGTGTAATCGATGTTTTTTATGATGACAAAAACAATATTAGGTCTCTTGAATTCATGTATATTACACATGAGCTCGCTATGACAAATTTCATTGAGGTGCAATTTGTCCTATCTAAGACCTTAAAGTTTTATGAGTGACTATCGTGGAATCTATTGTGAAAAATAAATATTCCAAACATGTCGAAACTACTTATGTCGAACTCAATGTTTGTTTTGTGGTTATTCAAAATACAAGTACATCCAATCTCCTGAGCTCCTCTATGTACCACTAAGCTCACCGTAAAAATATTTGACAACTCACATTGAGATACGACATTTCTTTGATGTTTGAAACCTTAAAAATTTTACAGGTGCTTACTATAGAGTTTGTGTAACAAAATATAACTACTGAAAAGATTACAATTTATGCAAAAAAAAAAAGAAAGAAAATTAAATAGTAATAAATCCATTGTCAAGATGAAAATCTCTGAAAGTTGATAACCCGTTAATATAGACAAATCACGTTGAAGTTTGTATTTGACCCCTCCTATCACGGGGACCTATTATGGGCCATAAATAGTCCCAAACAAAAAAATAAAAATTGAAAAACAATTATACTGTATTTACGGAGCAACCGCGCAAGAAGCTGGAACCTGCACTATGTTTTCGTGAGCACAAAATCTCTGCATCTCACTTGCCCCAAATCAAGAAACTTGCATCTTCTATCTTCCAGTAAATATGTGTACTCACTCTCCTCCCTAAAGGTTTAAGCAACTGCAGATATTTGACGGCCTCTTGTAGACCCCTGCAGTAGAAATAAAGAAAAGAAAAATTTAACGAAAAAAAAAATCGATGTCAATGCTGGTAGAGCCACGTAGGATGGCTGATGGATGGTGGGAGTCTATGTAATCGATTTCCGGCCAAAATTTGGCCGCATGGACTCAATTGACAAATAAATAATTGGGATTGAATTGACATAATTGTAATAAGTTTAAGATTTTTCTGATAATTTTCTCTACTAACGTGTTTATACATTAACCTGGATAGAATAGCATGTCAAAACACCGATGTGTGCAGATAAAACTTTTACATCTAGGTATGTCTATGCAAAGCACGAATTTTGTAACTTGTAACAAAAGCAACTGAAAATTCTAGTAAAGAGAACAATTTTCACTTAGAGATAATAAGCAAACGTCTGGAATTTACTGAGCAACATTGGTCAAATAATCATAATTGATCTGTCTGGAGATGAATGTGGCTCATCATTGACTAGAGCTAGGTCGTGACATCTCAACTTTGGCCCTAAATAAATGAGAAGATAAGAAAATAAACATATCAAGATTTTCTTATTTACATATCCCGGACAACAAAAATTACAATATCAGTGAAACAAATTGAATATAATGTTATAATACCAAGGACAAAGTAAATGATTATTGATCTTTTAACATGCATGTGCAGTTGCAGAAGTGTTAGCACCAACATTTGCCAAATGAACAAAAATTACCATCATTCACCGGGGTTTGTTGACGTGCTCGAAGTTGAGCTCTTTTCCTTTTTCATTCCCCATATAAAAGTATTGCACTTGAATTAACTGGTCTCAACAGTCAAGATTTCTGGAGCTTTTGCAACACTTTCCCAAAATTATAGGCTAAATCATATCATTCACCTACGAAAATTCATTATACTTACCGATTGAATAACCCTCTTTACAAGGCAGTAAGGTCCCACTTCATTCGCCACTTCGATCTTTCATTTTCAATTCCATGAGTAAGAACAGAGGGACCTCACTCCATTTACTTCACTCTTTTACTTTGTTTCATTCACTCCTCCAACTTTTGTTTTCGATTCCACGAATGAAAGCAAAGGTCCCACACGAGTGATATTAAAGTTTTTGTCATCATCGTTCGATTTCGGACGAGGTATAGGATTGATTCCCACTACTTTCTATCAACGAGTTTTGTCGTTTTTGAAATAAAAACTTCGTTGATTTTCAGTTTCGTTAAAAAAAAAAAAGTTCCAAACAAATGCCACTTTTTTCCACATGAAAAGAGAGAGCTTAAAACTAGGGAAAAATTACAAAAAAAAAAAAGTTCCTAAATTTATTCCATTTAGGCAAATTCAATTCTAAACTTATCATTGCGTTAATTCGGTCCTAAATCTTTTACTTTTCGCCAGTGGTTTGTTTTGGCTGGAAATTTTGATGTGGATGCTACCCATCCTATGATGCACGACCGACACTGATATGGCCAAATTTACTAATTTTTAGAATTTGATTTGAATTTTTATAATATATTTTAGTTTTTCTGTTATTTTGTTTTCCTTCTTCCTCCGCCGATAGCACTGGTAATGCATACAAAGTAGGCTCATTTGTGGATGCATTAAGGAAACATCGAAAAGTATACTCTCATGGCACACTCTTTCTTTCCCAAATGATTCGTGGTTAGGAAGTCTCATTCCATCTCATGATGCACTGATGATTTGACACGTCAACAATTAGTTCAGCCATCCGATAATGCGGTCTTTAGATGAGATAAAAATCTCTGCTTCCTCCTTGGAAAGACATATGGGAAATTTATTTTAAATTGCAGTTCTCCTCCAAAGTCTGGTGCAAGGTGCTGGGGATCTGCTTCATTAAAAGAATTCTGGTGATTGGCAATCGGAGTTCACTTGGCTCATGCAAAAGAAATGTTGAAGATTCTTCGGAATGTCAGCATACAGTTTATCTGGAAGGCAAGAAATAATCTGCTTCATTGCAAGCTGCTTTGTGGAGGATGTTCTTAGATTGACCAATATTATAGCTAGAGATCAATTTGAATGCTGTCTAGTTTCAAGAGGATCGTGTTTGTCAGCTATATACTAATATTTCCAACATGTTTTACTATATATCAACTATATACTACATCCTATGAGATTTCATATACAGTTCTTCCCTTTTCAGTCAGCTATTGCAGAAAGTTTTTTGTCTTCTCAATAGTTAGGTAATCGTGTTCGTCACGTCACATTGTTATCAGCAGGTGTAGGTCTTTGATCGTTTGATGATTTAGAATGTTGCAAATTTAGGATATAGCTTGTTTGCTTTAAGAATGTATTAACAGCGTTACCAATATTTGTATGATAGTCTTGAAAATAATGAAGTAACTGCTAATTTTCACACTTGTGTGAACGAGTGTGAAAACTGTAACAAATTTGAAATAAAGGCATACATACGTGAATACATAAGGTAAATAATTTGTTTAAAATGAACTATTTAGACTGTACACCATGGTGTGCTTGTATTTATCTAATTATTTAATGATGGGACGATAAAGCAAATCAAGACAAAAATCAAAACCACAATTTATTTAGGCTGAAAAATTTATTATCCAATGGACTATTCTTCCTTTATCTCAATTATTTGACTTTCGTCCGTCGAAAGGGTAACCGTCATGCTCAATGTGCTAGGCATGCTTATGGTTCAATATGGACTACATTTCAACTTGAACTAGATATTTCAATTTTGTCTCAACTTTATGTAATAACATAATGTCCAAACAATAAACAAATGATAAAGTTTAACTTGCCAATATCAATCCTGCCACCAATAGGTATTTTACTTCAAATGCAAAATGACTTCCCGCGAATGACTATATAGATAAAACTATAACGAAATTAGATTATCATAAATTTTGTAAAAGGGACCATACAGCTTGTTTGAATCGGAATTTTCTTCATTGATTTAGTTTTAAGTTTTGTGATTGAGAAACTCACTCTTGCTGCCCCCCCCTCTCTCTCTCCATGATTTCAAGAATTGTTTGGAGTAGGTTCTTTATTTGAAACAGAAAAAAATTTATTGAAATTGAATATGTTTGATAAATTATCATGAAATATTGAAATATAGAAAAAAGCTATAATTTCCTATTTGACACGATGTTATTTTTCGCTTGATATAATAAGAGGGGGGAAAAAAGCCCTGTTTAGTTTTCAGGTTGGAGACGGTACATTAGAAAACTCCGTGTCAAGCTACGTGAGAAAAACTGTGCCTTGTCACGTGGTTGTCACATGACAAACAGAGGTGTAAAAGTGGGTTCTGCGGCCGGCACTGCAGCAAAGTCTTTACACCTTCCACTCCAAGATCCATTAGTTTTCAGTTCAGGTTCACTTTTCTTCCTGCTCTCCCTGATCACGAGTTCCATGGCAGATCGTTCCTCTGACGACCCGACGTGTTAGTTATATGTCCTAAAGCAAACTATGTAATAGTTACATATTAGAGATTTCGGTTGTATTTCAATTATTATTAAATTAATGGCAAAGACGTATTTATTCATTCGTCCAATTATATATGAATAAATTCCATAAGATCAGTTGTTACTAGACCTATTCTTGAGACGTCAAGAATATGTGTGGCAGGTTCATAGTTAGACTGAATCTTTAAACTGTTCTCGATCGATGGATCTTTGAGTGGATATTAATGATCCTGTTGAGACCGATGTGTTCTTAATTTTGCTTTTAAGTATTGGATACTTAAAGGAATGACGAGTCACAAGTCATTAGGTATTGCGATGCTCGAATTAGAACACAGGTGCTTGTGTCAAACAAGTCACTGAACGTGACCACATTTAACGATTAGCGACATGGAAGCTTTTAGCGTGGTCAATGTCTAATCGTTCATGCTCAAGTCTTGTGTAAATAATCCTTAGACCTGAGGCACAGTATTGACTTGTACGTTGGATGGCTATAGTTCATAGTGCGCATAATGGTTCTAGAGAGAGACTCTGGGAGAAGGCTTTGTATTTCTTTCTGTGGATGATCATATGAAAAGGAGAGCGCCTCTTTATATAGTAGAGGACCTCAGATTACAACCATGATCTGTATCAGATCTGAAGGCTCAAAATGCATTTCCCATCTTCCTAACCACCGACATAAATAGGAAGGTTCCAGAAACTTTGGACAATTACAATATCGTCCGTCCCGGGATTATTCTAGAAACATAAGTAGAAAACCCTAGATAAACCCTAGGGGACCCAAACACAGCAAGTCTTGGAGATCTTCTCGGCCAGACGGTCGATCAGTGGGGCACGAAGACTCGGCCCGTGTCACATGTATGTGCTTTAATCATGTATGTTAGGAACGGTGTTTCCACGAGGTAGGCCAGCCTAGTGCCTCTTGTTTCTTTGATTATCCTATGCTTGTATTCGCCTCCTTACCCAAAAAATAAAATAAAAAAAAAGGAAAGTTCCAAACAAAATACCACCTTTTCCCGATAAATTTAGACAGCCTAGAACAAGTGTTTACCAGGAAACAAACAGACCACACATGACAACATCATCAAACCAGATACGGCTGGGATGATTACATCGAGTTTGGCTCTTTTTCTTCCAAAGGGAACACTGAGGTTGAAAAAATGTCATTAGGAGAATGTCAATGAGTGCTTTGGCAACTTGAACATTCCTATTTGAGGCTTTTCTTAAACGTGTTTTCTCCCATCAACAATGTGTGTAGACATGTTAACTAGCCCTATGACCCTTGCTTAGGTTTTTTCGGATTGTTACTCGCAAGGACTATTAGTCTTGAGTAGTTTGGGAAGCTTCAGCCTTCAATATTGGTTCGTGTTTATTAGTTGTTGCTCTGAGCTAGAACGACTCTAGTTTAACTGTGGAAAATGGAAATTAGAAGTTCCTTAGCTATTGCAGAAAATACGCTTTAGTTTTACTAGTTCTCGAACAAACATTTGAATTATTGTTCGAAGCATTTTGTTGAGACTTCTCTCAGCCGTCACAATTCATGGTCCGTTCACGACTATGCAGATATCAAGCAAACCAAATATACAACTGAAGACTTACTCTATGACTGTTCCAGCAAGCATAAAGCCTTGTAGCTGACAGTTCTGACCAGATTAGGCCGTCCCAAGAACTGTGACGTCCCGAAAATTCGGCCTCCGAAGTCGTAATAAAATTCAGATTTTCGTGGATTGAGGATTTGATTTTCGGGCGCGAATAGTTTTTGGAACGTCGGTCCGAAGTTCGTTTATCGTTCGTTCACGTTGAAAGAAAATTTCCCCTCGCGCTGAGAAATTTCTCGTTCGCGTCAAACTCCAATCGGGTATTGTGTATGACTTGTATGTATGCGACTCAAGACTGCATCTACACTGTAGCATTGCCACTATTGGCAGATTTGAGACGTGGTGGAGAAAAAATATTAAGCCTTTTTTTTTATTGATATGCATATATATGTTTGATTTGACGCTACCATAAGCATTTTTCATATTCCATAAGACCAAACTATTCACATTTTGAACTACGCATCTCGCTCTCCTTGCATTGCAAACAATGCAACTATAGACTCCTATGTTTTGTTTCCTATCTCAAGACTTTCCAGTGGCCTTTGTTTCTTCCATTTTCGTCTTCGGCGTCCTTGGATGTCGAGTTGAGCGAAGAAGAACCGGGAGGATCGCTCAGTTCGTTTGACCGATTCCACTTCCTCTATCTAATTCCTTTCTGCTTAGTTCAGTTGAGAGACAGACGATAACGACGACGACAAAGATGACGCGCTCAACAGAAGGGACTGAAACCACGTGTTCCCAACTTCTAAGGGTCCTCCGACATCTTCGTAACTTTTCGTGTTGGGGTTGAACTTGATTAAGGAAAATTCAAAGCCCGTCGAATCAGTGTGGTTTGGGTCAATGTTCCAACTTGAATTAACTCCTTTTTTATGCAATTATTAGCCATTCATGTGAATGTGCTATTTGCTAAAAATTTATATCGAACTAAAAACAAAGGTAAATTGACAAAATAAATAGTTGTCACTTGTTGTTGACATGGAGATAATATAACACTTCATAAATAAGCGACATGAGATATTTTATTACATTTTTTTATTATTAATTCTATGACTAAGCAATCAACAAACAACATATTGAATGTTTAAAAGTTTAAGCATATATTTCATTTCTCACTTCGTGTCATTTTTTCCGATATAATCCTCTAATTTTCCTCGGCAATTGAAGATGAGATCCAATTTAATCCCGTTTGTGCTCTACTCTACCCGATGAACTGCGTCGCCCTAATCTTAACTCGTAAAAAGCTTGCACGTTGGAGTTACACTAACACTGTAGGAGAGCGTACGTCACGTGACAAAATCGTGCAATGTCACGTGATTATCGCGTGGCAAACAGAGAGGTAAAGGGAATTGCGACGGCCAGGGCAGTAGGGTACTGCAGCGAATTCTTCCCAGCTTCTACTTCCATGGCAAATCGTTCATTCCCAGTTCGTGTTCGCTCTTCTTCTCGACCCATAGCCATGAGTGCCTCCGACGGACCGAAGCTCCCTCAACACGTCGTCGACGAGATCCTGAAGCGGTTGCCGGTGGAATCTCTCCTCCGATGCAGGTGCGTTTCCCGATCTTGGCGTTCCGCCATCGACGACCCTCGTTTCGTGGCCCTCCACTTGAACCACTCCGCTCTCGATGCCTCCAATTGGCATTTCGTGTGTCTAGATGAGCATCTCGCATATCTTCTGTTTTCCGACGAGTCTCTTACTCTGCCTTCCGAATCACAAATCGAAATTCCGTTCGTTACTCCTTCCGGCCAATGCGGTGTGGTTGGTTCGTGTAATGGGTTGATCTGCGTCGCAGAAATGTCCAGATATGGCTATGGTGCGACGTATTTGTGGAATTTTTTCACCAGAAGGCACAAGGAGGTTCCACGATCCGGTCTGGAGCATCAGTCTTTTGCCGCTTCCGCGGGTTTGGCTTCGACGCTAGATGGAATGACTATAAAATTGTGAGGATTTTTTCTGTTCGAGATGAATATCTTCCATCCTCTGGTGGGACAAATCCTCGAGTCGAAATATATTCACTCCGTACAGATTCCTGGAGAAGTTTGGAATGTAGGGCTCCTGCTCTCTGTTGGGACGAGGCAGTAGTCCTGAATGGGAATCTGCACTGGTTTGCTTCCAAGGTCGGTGATCTGGGGAGGATGTTGGATACGGACCCATAGTCTTATTCGATGTTGCAGGTGAGGTGTTTGATGAAATGGCTCCGCCGCCGGTAGAGATTTCTCAATTAGACACTGCTAATTTAACGAAGTTTGTGGCAGTACTAAATGACTTGCTAGCTGTGTTCATTAGTCCCATGGACATAACTGGCGATCAGCATTCCGTTTGTTCTGTTTGGGTCATGGGGGAGTACGGCGTAACTGAGACTTGGACTAAGCTGTACTCTTTCGAGGCTTGGGGAAGAATATCGCATTTTGATGGCCTCATGAGGAATGGTGAGCTTCTAATGATAATAGCTAATCAAGAACGAGCTTCTTGGAATCCGATCACGGGACAATTCACAAATCTGCCGCCACCGGTTCTCTGTGACGTGGTCGCTGCCGTGGAGAGCCTTGTTTCGCCTCAGGGATGACTCTGATTGCTGCTACATTTGCCGATAGGACATATTAGTTTTGCTTGCGAAAGAGTTGAAAGAGACATCTGAACTTAGAAGCAATGATTTTATACGTATTCACTCCGGCAACAAAATGGCGGGCAGAAGAAGTGAGGTGGGGGTGCCCATCTGTTTTGGTACTTCTTGCAAGCTTTAGTGTTTATATTTCGAGTTTTTCTTTAGACTGGGCAAAGTGTGCTTTCTCTTACAATTTGCACCTATAAGGCCTCCGCATTTTAGTAGCCCAAATCAAAACCCCGAAAACGAAATTTAATCTGATTTTGCCGAGAAATCCCCGGAATCGCATATGCATATGCATAGTCACGAGCTCTCTGTTTCCGAAGAAGCGATGGCGGGCGAAGGGATTGAGATGGCCGGAGCTAGCATCAACAGCTATCAGAACTCAATGGGGTGTTGGCTTTTATCCTCCTTATCTGTGAAAGGTAAGCGTGCTTTTGAGCAGAGAGTGTGATGGTGATTTTAACAGGAAGGATGAGGACGAGTTGAAATGGACAAACAAAGCATGAATATGTTGGGACAAAGCTAAATAAACGCTTACATACTTGTAAATAAAGACAAGTGCATACGAACGTGCCTAAATGGCACAAATAAGCTGTTTAATGTGAAATATTCACATTTATACAAGTTATGCTTAGAATCACCTAAATAATTTAATGACTAGGGTAGTAAAAATCAAATCGATACAAAAGTCAAAATTGCAATGGACTGTTCTTCCTTCATCTACGCTGATTTGATTGCCATCCCATTGAAAATGGTCACCCTCGTGGGCGATTGTATTAGGCTTTCTTGTGGTACGCTTGGATTATATTTCAACTCAAAACAGACATTTTAAGTAAGAGAAATTTCATTTGACTTCAAACGACAAAAAGAATCACCTTTCAATCCCTTGGCAAAAAAAAAAAACAAGAATTTTTAAGACATTTAACTGTGAATACAATCTTTTCACCTTGAAAAGGTCATGCGGAAAATTTACTTATTTGATCCAAATCAATGACTCTAATTGAAATGCAAAAATTTAGTGAATAACTTAATGCAACGAATATATATATATATATATATATATATAAATTGCTGGATAGAGAACATGCTCAATTTAGAAATACATCAAATTGAGACCAAAGACTAAACAAAATGAGTTCAATTTTGTCAAGTCCTCGACTTTTTTTTTTTCCATTCGATCTTTAAGCGCCTCTAACTCCAGAAGATGACTGGTATAACTTTTTCAAATTATGTTGGTGATTTATCGGATACAATGTCATGCTTTTCTAATTTCATTTTGCAAGCATTGGGTTGCTATGTCCACCCGTCAGCATCCTTTATGCAATTGTCTCATTTAGTCTCGACTCTTTAATATTATCCCATCATAATATTATACTAGTGAAGTTTGATTCAACGGGTTTTTGTCACAATTCCGACTAACAATCTCACACCTCATGGGATTTAAAGGTTACGTTTTTTTAGTCAGGATAAAAGTCGGAATAGAATAGAAGAGCTTAACGAAGGGATAATGGATATTGTCATTCTAATTACCACGGTGAATCTATCTTCATATGTACCAGAAGAGAACAAATTAGACTTGAAACTTTACAGTCCCAGTAATTTCCGGCTCCCCCCGGCAAGATAGACCGTGAGTGGTTGCCAAAGACGCTAAAGACGTGAATTCGCTCTCGTCTTCTTCTTCTTCTTCTCCTCCTCCTCCGTCCTCGTCGTCCCCTTCTTCTGAGTGGCGCACGCGATGGCGGCTTTGTGTCCGCACAGCCTCACTCGAGCTCGGCTCGCTTGCCACTGCACTCTCGTTTCCTTCGCTCTTCCCAAGCCTCTCTTCTCCAATCACCCTTTCCTCTATTGTTCGGACGCTGCTCGTGTCCCGTTCCGCCGCAAGCATGGTCGAAGCTTCACTTTCTTCTGCCCCGGCCGTTCTCCGTCTCCGCCGCTTCCGCTTCTCCAGGTACCGATGCCGTCATTTGAGCCATTGTCAGTTGGAAATTCTGTTGGAAACGTGCGTGGCCAGTTTCGGATTTTGGAAAATCGGCTTATAGCTTTCGTGGCTGATGTTGTGATCTTTTTTCATTTTTTTTTTTAACTGGGTAATTTTGAGGTGTTACTCTGCTTTGGTAATGAGAAACTTGATAAATCATGATGTTTCCTGTGAACAGAATCTGCATTGGCTGAATTTGGTGGTTGTTCACATCGAATTATTCAGGAATTCTTAGAGATTGGACTAGAAGTGACATGTTATGTGTAGATTCTTTTCTTCACCAATTGCAGTAGTCTCATTTTTCCTGGTTCTTTCAGTGCCCTTTAGCAGCATTTTCGTGTTCTTCCCCCACTCTCCCCTCCACTTGGTAAATAGCAGTGTACTGTTCTCATTTGCTCCTAGTCTGACATGGTTTACTGCTGACCCTATTTGTAGTTAGACTGACTTTGTGTCTAGAATTTGTATATGATTATCTTTTCAGGAAGTTTCCAACTGAACAATTTTAATGAAATCTTTCAATTTCTTATGGAGCCAACCATTTATGAAATCATCAATGGATATGATTTCGGTGCTCTAAAGGAAACGCGGTAAAAAGTGGCTGCCGCAATTGTCTATTACCTGATCATTGAGTGCAAGATTTCAGTTCATCTTAGTGGGTTATGAGATGTATAGGGTTGTTTAAGACCATAGGCTACGACCCACTTCCTTAGGATCCATAATTAATTTGTCTTATCTACTAATTCTTAGTTATAAAGTGCAGTTTTTATTGTGGGCTGCAAATAAAATAGGGGAGTAGCAACGTTGAGAAGGAGATAAAGAAATGGAGGGTTTCTTAGCTGTTTATTACACAAGTGGACTTCTCCAGTCGAATGAGATATCATACTCTTTTTGGCTAAAGCAGTGAGGATTGCATTTGTCTACAGCAGTCTTGCTGCTAAACGAGAATAGTCAAATTGTGTTGCTATAACTTTACACTCAATTGTTTAAAAAAAAAAATTGCTATGTATGAATATACTTCTACATCTTGTCATATATTATAAGCGTGAAATGTATTATGGTCAAAGTTTCAGTAAAAGCTTTTGCAGCAGACCTTTGATTGTTTTTTACACTATGATTCCAAGCTTTTTCCTATTTAAATAAGCTCCTTTGATAAGGCTTGGTTGTTCCTGTACCAGTTTGGCTGGCTTTAACTTCATAATTTCAGTGTTATTATTTTAACTTAGCAAATGGTGATGTCAAGCCAATAATGCAGTCATAGGAATATCTGAACTTAAAGATGATATGGTCATTGAATCATTGGCAGGATGGAATAATCGCATTGATGCAGTAAATGAGAAATATGATGTCATTGTAGTAGGAGGAGGGCACGCAGGCTGCGAAGCCGCTCTTGCATCTGCGAGGTTAGGGGCAAAAACTCTCCTCTTGACACTGAACATTGATCGCATTGCGTGGCAGGTTAGTGCTTTGTCTTTCTTTAATTGTTTCATACTTCAAACTGGGAAAGTTGCCTCATTACATCAAATTATTTTCTATTAATGCCTCCACTTTGCAGATAAGTTCTACTTTTCGTGCTCGAAAGGGTGAAAGGATTTCTAGTTTTTATGTGAACCAATTATAGATATCTCTTTGTCATGTGCAATTTTGCTAAAATAGAATTGAGCTATTTTTGCATCTATAAATCCTTCATCCTTGGTTGGGATGATATCTACCCCACTTCCTGTTGACTCCATAATTGGCCTTGTAAAGCTTAATGAGCAGGGAACAAGACTCGAAAGAGAATGCTCAGTTATCAATATTTCATTGTTTTGGCAAGTGTTTCAATGATTTGTCAAGCATTTCGTCTAGAAGGTATTCTGATACCAGCTTTATTTCCAGCCATGGCAATCCTGCTGTTGTGGCCCTGCTAAATCCCAATTGGTACATGAAGTGGATGCACTTGGGGGAGATATTGGCAAGGTTGCTGACAGGTAAGTTATAGCCGTCATGGGAACTTGCGATAGATTTGTCTTCCAAGCACGAGGGAGAAAAAAAAAAATCATTCCGAACTGCATTCTGAAAATCTGACATTTGATGGAAAGTTCTGCATGCAAAGTAGTGCTTATGGGTAGTGGGGTTCTAGCCAGCTGGCCTAGTTGCCACTGCAGGTACTGCACGCTAGCATCACATACTCTCTCTCTCTCTCTCTCTCTCTCTCTCTCTCTCTCACACACACACACACACACAAAAAAACCAAACTACGACACTTTTCACTGTTGAACAAGTACAAGGAAGGCAATCTTGTGGATGTCAACTTTCAACAATGATCATGTCATTGCCTTGAGTAACAGGATTCATAATTCTGACTGCAGCCTACTTTGGAATATTTGGGGATGAAAGGGGAAGGATGAATTGAATTAACACTTCTTTGTCTTATTTCTTTCTTTCCTGTAGTGCCTACTTGAGAGTTACTTTTGTGTTCTATTCAATCTGCCCTTGTCCGAAATAGTAGACCATCTGTGTTCTACCTTCCCGACTAGCTTTTTATTGTATCAAATTCCGTGCATGTGCCTTTTGTTGTGTGCAGATTAATTTTGATTGATTTTGAAGCCTTTCTCACTTTGTTCTTTGACAACTTTTACTTTCCATGTTATGCTTTAGGTGCTATTTGCAAAAGCGCGTTCTCAACATGTCTAGAGGTCCTGCAGTTCGTGCATTGCGTGCTCAGACTGATAAAAGGGAGTATGCTCTCGAAATGAAAATGATAGTGGAAAGGCAAGTCCCTTCTTTTCCTCTTCAGGTGCGCAATTACATACTTAATGACACATAATATAGGGTTTTACTACAATTCAGAAGTAGCTTCATTTACTCTTTTGAATTACTTGACAGGTTTTACTTATAATAGGACTTAATTTTTCACTTTGAGAACTCAGATTTACATCTTCACAGATTGTCCTTGATTGATGTGTATAGCAATTACGAGAATTCAGCAGATACCGAGTCTTTTAAAGCTGACTTATATCATTTACTGACTAATGTTTTTTATCTTCTTTACTGTGAAAGTGTTTTTGGTCTTAGAATTAAGTTGGGGACAAGAGAAATCCTAATGGAAATTCCTCCATCAGCTGAAGCTGATTTCATTGGTTGAGAAAGTTGAGATTCTAGCAGTTTGTGTTGGCTGCAAGGTTGGGCCTATTAGGAAATAAGAAAGCGTGGAATGATATTTTGAAAAGACTTGAGAAGTGTCCAAGTTGTTGGAAGACGACTAGTCTTTTGAAAAGAAAATTTTGTTTGGTTGGGTTTTTCTCTCTTTTTCCAGATTACAATCTGACTATCCTTATTCCTTGGCCTATAGCATTGGAGAGATTATGGGCTTGAGTGGCTACCTGATGAACATAAGTTCCATTTGGTCAACTGGAACACTAATTTCTCTCTTCATGGAATTGGTGTCATGGTCTTTGGAAGTGTCTGCATGTGGTTGTTATATTGAAATATGATGGAAGAGGATCAGATTATTGTGGTGGATGGATTAGATTTGAAGAAGGTGATCCTGGCAAAGTTCGATTTTGGCACAACATTTGGTGTCACTATCTCCCTCTTAAATCTTGCTCTTCTTCTCTCTGCATCTATGATCAGAGAATGCTTATTTCTCTTATATTATATTCATAAACTGGTAATGCTTGGTGGAATTTGTTAAAGATTATCCCATATTGCTTGTCAATGGAGTTTTAATGGTTGTATTATACGCTCTTTTTTTTTTTTGCACCCATCTAATAGCTTAAGCTTTTGGATGGAAATATTAGCATAATATCAAAACAAAGTTCCCCCCCAATTTAATTCTCGTGTTGTTCCCAATTCATCAATTCCATGTGCCTTTATCAAACCAATATGCACATGAAAGGGGGGTTTAGAGGTTATCACACATCACCTGTCTATGGGGTTTTCAATGGGCCTCATGGGCATATTGTCTCCATCCACCAAATAGCTTAAGGTTTTTGGTTGGATTTTGTAACATAATCCTATTGTTTGTAGAATTCTCGTGATCAAGAGCATGATGCTATCATCTTGTTTTTTTTCTTCTTGTTATAATGCTAATTACGTGGTCTGTAGGATGAAAGTCATTGGTTTCTTTCCAAAAGTATACTCTTTGTTAATTGTTTAGCCATGAGAACTTCCGTCACTAGCCCTTTCAATCAATTCTCTCTAAAGCTATTTTGCATTCCAGTGAACCTATTTTCAAAGATCTCATTCTTCTGCTGGAAAGACAGCTTGGAAGTTAGATAAATTTCTCAGAATGATATTCTTAGTAAGAGAACTTTTTTTAATGGACTTGTGCTGCTTGTGTAGAGCATCAAAGAAATCCGTTGTTTATATGTTCCTCCCTTGAAGCGCTGCTGCCCGTAGCTTCTTTTGTTGCATTTGGACAGAACTTTCTAGAAGAATTTTTGACGGATTGTAGTCTCCACCTTCCATTTTGTTCGCTTTCTAGTAAAATATGGTCTTCATGCACTAATATTCCATCTCATACTTAGCTTTTCAAGTCCTTTTCAATTCTTGTTGTTACCGTGTTTTTGTTGTAAATATCCACATAGAAAGAGTACAATCACGATTCATAGTACTACAAACTCTATACTGGATACATCATCTCCTTTTTGTCTCCCCTTCTTCCATCTTTCTAATGAAATCTTTACTTAATATACAAATCAAAAGGATCTTTTATTGTGTATGTGTGCATGTGCAATCTATGTAGCACCGACACGCTAGATAAGTCACCGCGTCGGTGTCGGACACGTGTCGGACCCGGACACGCGTCCGACACGCGGTCAACGCATGTCGAAAGACCGACACGTGGTCAACGCGTGTCGAAAGTCCGACACGTGGTCAACTTTGGTGACACATCGGGGACACACGAGTTGGCGAAGGAGGAGGGCGGAGGAAGCACAGATCTGGAGGTCAGAAACAGGGAAGAGGAGGAGAAGGGTGCCTGCGTATCGGACCATCAAAGCGGGGAGAGAGCCGGCAACGAGCGAGTCGGTGGGGAATGAGGGCTGGGTAGCTCGGATCTAGAAAGGGAGGAGAGGAGGTGGTGGTAGATGGCGATGGGATCGTCATCTTGAGCTTGAGCTTGAGCTTGACTATCCGGTGCTCTCATAGCGCTCTTTCTTTTTGTTATGTTGTGGTCAGAGAGAGAGAGAGAGAGAGAGGCTTTTTGGGGGGTGTTTGCTTTTTCCAGATTTCACTTAGACAGAGAAGAGAAGAGGAGAGAGAAGAGGAAGCGGAAGAAGAAGAGGTGTTCGTGGGTGAGTTGAAGGTGATATTGATGGGTGAGCGTAGGAAATAAGCGGGGGACAGGCCAAATTCATTGGGAAAATGTTCCCTTGATTATGAGTGAGAACTGGTTTTTGTTTTTTGTGGGGGGGGAGGGGGGTGTTGGGTGGGGGGTGACACGCATGTTTTTCCAATTGGTGGGAAATTTTATAGAGAAAGAAAAGAATGTGGGTGGTTTGCGTGTGCAGGAACTCTGCTAGATTAGGTCTAGAATAGATAGACTAAATTTTTTTAATAATAGAAAAGATAATAATATCTTTTCCGAAAATCTGCCTTGGCTCCACATATTTATTAGAGAGCACCTCACTTTACAGAGAATTCAATATTCAATTAATTTAATTTTCTTTTTATTTTATTATTTGCTTTTTTTTAAAAAACTAATTGGGATCGAAATTAAGAGAGTATATATATATATATATATACAACGTGTCCTAACGTGTCGAAAATTTCTATTATTTAAAAATGACGTGTCGTGTCGTGTCAAGAAGATCTACCATGGAGGCTATCTTCTTAATACGACAGTTGATGGAGAGATATCGAGAAAAGAAGAAGGATCTACATATGGTGTTTATTGACCTCGAGAAGGCATATGATAGGGTTCCAAGAAAAGTTTTGTGGTGGATTCTTGAGAAGAAAAAAGTACTCTTAAAGTATGTAGGGGCAATCAAGAATATGTATAATGGTGTTACCACATGTGTGAAGGCCTGTAATGGCACATCAAGTTATTTTCCAATCACAGTGGGTTTACATCAAGGTTCGGCTTTGAGTCTTTATCTTTTTGCTCTAATTATGGATGAGCTAACAAAAGATATCCAAGATGAGGTGCCATGGTGTATGCTGTTCGCAAATGATATTGTGCTTATCGATGAAACTAGGGCTAGGCTCAGTGCTAAACTAAAATTATAGAGAAACACGTTAGAGTCCAAAGGATTTACGTTAAGTCGGAGTAAGACGGAATACATGAAGTGTGAATTCGCCACGACAAAAGGAGATGATCAAGAATTCGTGGATATGCTTGGACAGGAGGTACCTAAGAAAGATGCTTTTAGATATTTGGGATCAATTTTACAAAAGAGGGGAGAGATTGATGAGGATCTCAGCCATAGAATCAAAGCAGGTTGAATGAAATGGCGCAGTGCATCAAGGTTTTTGTGTGATTGCAAAATCCCTCTTAGGTTAAAGGGAAAATTTTATAGAACAGCAATAAGACCTACAATGCTATACGGAGCTGAATGTTGGCCAGTACAGAAGCAACACGAGCATAAAATTGGGGTAGAGAAATGAGGATGTTACGGTGGATGTGTGGTTATACAAGGATGGATAAGATAAGAAATGACGATATTCGACAAAAAAGTTGGAATAGCACCGGTGGCAGAGAAGATGAGAGAACATAGAATGAGATGGTTTGCACATATTCTCCGTAGACCCCTAGATGCTTCGATAAGAACAGAAGTGTGTTATCGAGAACACGATATGAAGAAAGGACGAGGTCGGCCGAAACTTACTTGGGGAAGGTAGTAAAACAAGATTTAATGGAGTGGGAAATAGATTGGCGTACGGTCTATCTTAAGACGAAGTGGAGGAAAGCTATCCGTATTAGAGAGGGGGATTTTCTATGTTCCAGAGTGCCCTGTTTAGTTATTTTCTATTTATTTATTTATTTATTTATTTTTATTTTCTATTTTCTATTTATTTTTTTATTATTTTTTTTTGTACCCATATTTTTTCTTTTTTTTTTAGTATATTTTAAGCTTTTCACTTTGGGTTCATCGACCCGCTAACCCCAACTAATTTGGGATAAAGGTGATGTTGATGTTGATGTTGATGTTGATATTGATGACGTGTCGTGTCGTGTCGCGTGTCGCGTGTCAATGTCGGTGCTACTTAGTGTGCAGTAAGAAGGTGACATGTGCTTGTCTTCAAAGATTCGAATTGTGAAATCCACATTGTTGCTCACAAACTTTTCATTTTGGCAAATAGGCAGATAATGCTTCTTACAATTTTTTTAAAGTACATGTACTTGTGCCATATATTTTAATTATCTAAAGTTAAGATGTTTGAGTTGGGTTTAAGCATGGTTGCTATTGTCATGGGACATTCAACATCACTCTTCTTGCCATTGACTAATTTTATAGATTTTTTCAGCACTCAGAATCTTTCTATTAGAGAGGCAATGGTGACGGATATCTTGCTTGGAAAGAATGACAATGTGGAAGGTGTACGTACATTTTTGGGATGAATTTTTATGCACCCTATATATATATATATATATATATATATATATATATAGAGAGAGAGAGAGAGAGAGAGAGAATCATATTATACCACACACACACACACGTGTCCTAACGTGTCGAAAATTTCAATTTTTGAAAATGACGTGTTGTGTCGTGTCAGGAAGATTTACCATGGAAGCTATCTTCTTAATACGACAGTTGATGGAGAGATATGAGAAAAAGAAGAAGGATCTACATATGGTGTTTATTGACCTCGAGAAGGCATATGATAGGGTTCCAAGAAAAGTTTTGTGGTGGATTCTTGAGAAGAAAAAAGTACTCTTAACGTATGTAGGGGCAATCAAGAATATGTATGATGGTGTTACCACATGTATGAAAGCCTGTAATGGCACATCAAGTTATTTTCCAATCACAGTGGGTTTATATCAAGTTCGGCTTTGAGTCCTTATCTTTTTGCTCTAATTATGGATGAGCTAACAAAAGATATCCAAGATGAGGTGCCATGGTGTATCCTATTCACAAATGATATTGTGCTTATCGATGAAACTAAGGCTAGGCTCAGTGCTAAACTAAAATTACGGGAGAAACACGTTAGAGTCCAAAGGATTTACGTTAAGTCGGAGTAAGACGGAATACATGAAGTGTGAATTCGCCACGACAAAAGGAGATGATCAAGAATCCGTGAATATACTTGGACAGGAGGTACCTAAGAAAGATGCTTTTAGATATTTGGGATCAATTTTGCAAAAGAGGGGAGAGATTGATGAAGATGTTAGCCATAGAATCAAAGCAAGTTGAATGAAATGGCGCAGTGCATCAAGATTTTTGTGTGATCGCAAAATCCCTCTTAGGTTAAGGGAAAATTTTATAAAACAGCAATAAGACCTGCAATGCTATACGGAGCTGAATATTGGCCAGTACAAAGCAACGCGAGCATAAAATTGGGGTAGCGGAAATGAGAATGTTAAGGTGGATGTGTGGTTATACAAGGATGGATAAGATAAAAAATGACGATATTCGACAAAAAGTTGGAATAGCACCGATGGCAGAGAAGATGAGATAACATAGAATGAGATGGTTTGGACATATTCTCCGTAGACCCCTAGATGCTTCGATAAGAACAAAAGTGTGTTATCAAGAACACGATATGAAGAAAGGACGAGATTGGCCGAAACTTACTTGGGGGAAGGTAGCAAAACAAGATTTAATGGAACGGGAAATAGATTGGCATACGGTCTATCTTAGGACGAGTGGAGGAAAGCTATCCGTATGAGAGAGGGAGGGATTTCCTATGTTCCAGAGTGCCCTGTTTAGTTATTTCTATTTATTTATTTATTTATTTATTTATTTTTATTTATTTTTATCTTTTATTTTATTTTTATTTTTATTTTCTATTTCCTATTTCCTATGTTCCAGAGTCCCCAACTAGTTTGGGATAAAGATAATGTTGATGTTGATGTTGATGTTGATTTGATGCTGATTTATTTATTTATTTTTTTTTTTGTACCCATATTTGTTTTTATTTTTAGTATATTTTAAGCTTTTCACTTCGAGTTCATCGACCGTCGACTCCAACTAGTTTGGGATAAAGGTGATGTTGATGTTGATGTTGATGACGTGTCGTGTCGTGTCGTGTGCGTGTCGCGTGTCATGTCGGTGCTACTTAGTGTGCAGTAAGAAGGTGACATGTGCTTGTCTTCAAAGATTCGAATTGTGAAATCCACATTGTTGCTCACAAACTTTTCATTTTGGCAAATAGGCAGATAATGCTTCTTACAATTTTTTAAAGTACATATACTTGTGCCATATATTTTAATTATCTAAAGTTAAGATGTTTGAGTTGGGTTTAAGCATGGTTGCTATTGTCATGGGACATTCAACATCACTCTTCTTGTCATTGACTAATTTTATAGATTTTTTCAGCACTCAGAATCTTTCTATTAGAGAGGCAATGGTGACGGATATCTTGCTTGGAAAGAATGACAATGTGGAAGGTGTACGTACATTTTTTGGGATGAATTTTTATGCAACCTCTATAGTCCTCACCACTGGAACTTTCATGAGTGGTAAAATTTGGGTCGGTAGAACATCTATGCCTGCGGGAAGAGCTGGTGAATCAGCTTCACATGGTCTGACCGAGAATTTGCAGCGTCTTGGATTTGAAACTGATAGACTAAAAACTGGAACTCCAGCACGTGTGGATTCTCGTACTGTAGATTTTTCTGGACTGGAACCCCAGCATGGAGATGAAGAGGTATTTCATTCCTTGTCCTATACTGGTTTTAGATATCAAATAAGGTATACTCGTTGCGTTTCTTGGTTTTAGATATCAAATAATGTGTACTCATTGCAAGTAACGCAGAGTTCTTGTCGTGGTATACTGCTTCAGTGTGGCATACATAATAACACAAGACTGATGTTAGTTGCTTATTAGTTACTATTCAGCAGTTTTAGGATGTTCCTTAACCTGAGTTGGGTTCATCTCTGAAACTGCAGGCTAATAAATAAAATAAGTCATACTGCAATGGTGCAGAGTTTTATTCAAAAGAATAACAAAATTCTTTTCCTTGTTTTCCCATGCATGTGTCAGCTTTTATCATCTGTACTCTAATATCGTCCTTCAATGTGGACTACTAACAGATCAGCTGGTTCAGCTTTGACCCTGAATTTCATATTGAAAGAGAACAAATGTGCTGCTATCTTACACGAACAACAAAGAGCACGCACCAGATAATCAAAGAGAATTTGCATGAAACCCCTACTTATGGTGGATGGGTCGAAGCTAAAGGACCTAGATATTGCCCTTCAATTGAAGATAAGGTGAGACAAGGTACATTTTGCTGTTCACTGCCCTCCTTGCTATTTGATAGTTTGACTTTCCTGCCTGCTCTTTGATGGTTAGCCTAGTTGAATAATCATGGAGTAATTTTTTAACCAAATAAACCATACGTTTCACTTCACCAGTTTTCTGGCACTACTGTCTAAGCCTTGGTAACATCTAGCAGGCTAGGTAGCACCTTTAGTATGCTTACAGCATGTGTTCTCTTTGAGTTTTTCTTACATTTAAGTCTGCAAATTCCATTCTTTTCTTATTGAAAGTGAACTTTTGATGGAGGCTTGGGCTTTGGATGCCTATACCTTTGCAATTTTTCCGATAACCAAATATATGAGGCATTTTCTCTGAAAGTAGTAATAACCCAGTGGCAGATCAATTCTATGTGTGATTTGGTGACTGTCTTCGGCAAAATAGGAGGTTTTGAAGCATTCGGTTACTCATTGATGGACATCTTTCTCGATTCCTTCAATTGTTCAGGATGTCACTCTCGTAGATTCCTTACTCCTTCAACTTGTTCCTTCTTGTGCCTTTCTGCTACTTATGTGTCCTTTTCTGTTCATGGTGATTTTTTTCTTCAGAATATATGGTGATTTATTTTGATATAATGGGCCTCGATCTTCTATGCAAACTAGGTGCTATCATTTGATAAGGATATTGTCTTCAGCTTATATATGCCCACACGTTTAGCCAAATTGAACTGTTTTTGTATGTGATGTTCAATGCAGAAATGTAACCTTTTTTTTTTTGTGTCATCACTTTCTCATTTTTATGAGCATGGCATTTCTGTGTATTAAATGAGTTAGTTCCTTAGAATTGGTGTTGCGCTTTCACCTATGACTGCAGTGTGATCTTTGTTCTATCATTATGAAAGCCTAATCTGTTTTCTGTATTTTCCTTCCGCAGTTTCCTTTTCCTATTTTCTTTATTGAGAATCTGTAGGCCCAGACAATGCTTGTAAACTGGCAAAGTTATATTCTAGAGAAGGACTAGCATTTTTGAAGCATTGTACGAACTTCAAATTGGTCCAGTTGTTAAAGTGGATCCTCTTTGTGCTTTTCACCTACCTTCTCTCATGCTTCATTGGTATCTTTATAAGGATTGCTTCTCTTAGCATGATTCATTTCATGCTTTTTGTGATAGCAAGTTCTGAACAGTAAAGCCTACTTGCCATATCAGCCAAAAAGCTTCCGTGGTCTCTCTGTTTTACTCCTACTCTTTTATTAGTTAATTAATTATAAAACATCATTTCATTTTATTCTCACATTTCCTTGAAATGCCTCTCTTTTAGATTTCAAAACATTCAGTAGGACACTGATTTCAATGAGTGGAATGTGCATAGTGTTCTCAATTGGTAGAATATTGATCTAGTGGCATTTCCTATGTGATATTAGGGCATTTTTTTTTATAGAATATGCTTTTCTTTTGCAGATTGTTAGATTCAAAGATAAAGAGTCCCATCAAATTTTTCTTGAACCAGAAGGTCGTACTGTGCCGGAGCTCTATGTGCAGGTGGCTTCTTCTTACTGTCTTTCTCCATAAAGCTGCGAAATAGATAAGATTTGCTTAGCTCAGATAATGTGCCCATTATTCAATGGATATCTTTTCCTTGGCTGGCTTTCTTTGAATTTTGAGCAAATGCAAGTGGCTCCGCGGTTATGCTGATCACAAGTTTTGCATGGTACATCCTTGGGCAATCTGCAGATGTTCTATTATCCCCCTGTGTCAAAGCAACTGTTCTTGATGCACCTTACAAAGCTTATCCCATTAGATAAGGGTGCATAGGAGATTTCCTTGGGGTGATAGGATTTGTGGGTTTGGACACCTAAGGGGTCATTGTCTAACAATCTAATAGTATCACCAGATGGAGGTGCACTAGGGATATGCATACAATGTGGCCTCCATGGGTGGAAGTCCTATTGTTTAGTGCACCGCCTCACTCAGAACTGTCTGAGTTGATTTATTCATAAGACGGTACTATATGGCAGTGAATTGCTGCCCCTTTTACATACATCAGGAACTTGTGTTATGCTTTGACTTGAGAAGATATGATTGTTTGATTTGAGTTGTACCAAGAAAGCTTTGGTTATGTTCAGCCAAAAAAGGATAAGGCTGTGCCTTTACCCTTTTAGATAATCAAATGTGATGTACATGGGATAGATCTTATGGTCTTAAGTGAAGTAATAGCTGGATGGAAAGTACTTTGAGTATCTACTATTCTCAAATCTGTTGTCCCTCTCTGCTTCTGTGATTGTTTTACTTGTATCTATTATTTAAAGAGAGAACCACGATGACGAGGACAAAGACTCTCTCTGACAGGGATTCTCGACTGGTTTACCAGAGCAGCTGCAATTGCCTCTCCTGAGAACTTTACCCGGACTTGAGAATTGTTCAATGCTAAGGCCAGCTTATGCTGTAGAATATGATTACTTACCTGCTCATCAATGTTCTAGGTCTCTGATGACCAAAAATATAGAGGGACTTTTCTTTTCTGGTCAAATAAATGGAACAACGGGCTATGAAGAAGCTGCTGCACAGGTGATTGGCTTTTCAACACTAAGTCTTACTCTGAAAAACATTCAATTGTCAAGGTCTGCGGTTGAGTACTTGAATGCTGGGTTTTAGTGGGTTTAACAACTTTTGCTATCCTTCTCTAGTCTCATGTTTCCTGATATTTGGCTGAAGTCAAAAGGCATTTTTGATAGTCCTGGATAATATTTAGCTAAATTTTTCATAACTTTATTTCAATAAATTTTCAGGGTATCATATCTGGAATCAACGCTGCTAGATTTTCAGATGGGAAGCCCCTCATTGTCCTTGAGCGAGAAAGTAGTTACATAGGAACCTTAATCGATGATCTTGTCACTAAAGACCTCAAAGAGCCATATCGAGTGCTGACAAGGTATATCATGTTGGTTTGATCAGTTTTTTACTCATTTTTCTAGTTTCTCCTACTTTTGGTATCAAATGTGACCGGGTAGTCTTTGTTAAATTGAATGGCGTCACGATTACCACTAATAGGAAAGTTCTTTAGCAAAGATGCAACTTCTCAACTTAGCTTTTTCTAGGTTTTCTCTTTGAGCACAGACTTTTACTGACACCATCGAGTTTCATTCTCATTGTTTTACTAACCTGTTGTATGCATAGAATTTTGAGATTTGTTAGCAAGAATTGAAATTCTTGAAAGGTAATGCTGAGTATATGCAATTTCATGCATGGCTAGAAGGATCTTGCACCCAATCCATCACATCTCTACTTGCAGGAATCTTATTTCGATTAGAGACATTTTATGTGAACGATTAAAATGACTATTATTTATTGCAAGTCTGTACATTACTTCGTGCTGGAAAATTTCCATTCAAACTGCCTATGCAGTTGTTGTATATAGTTACCGTAAATTCGTTGTCCAATTTTTCTGTAGTTCTCACAATAGAGTTGGTAATTGTTGAAGTGGATCCCACATCGGTTGACAACAGGTTCTAAATGCTCTTTACATTCATGTGGTCTCTCTCCATCTATTAGCTTAAGCTTTTGGGTTAGCCTTTCTAGCATGGTATCGAAGCAAGGTTATCTTTTCGTAAATATGCGTGGTCAAAATTTCACATGAATGTGGTCAAAATTTCACATGCTACTCGTAATTCAGCTTGCACGTGAGAGGGGTGTTGAAGTATATCCCACATCAGTTGACATCGGGTCCTAAATGCTTTTTATATTCATGTGATCTCCTTCTATTTATTAGCTTGAGTTTTTGAGTTACATTTTCTAACAATAATATGAGTTTCTAGACAAGATTATATTTCCCCATTTCTGTACTTATTTTATTGTCTTTGTTTTTCTCCATTCAGCCGTTCAGAACACCGGTTGCTTCTTCGAGCAGATAATGCTGATAGTCGTCTCACTCCTTTGGCACGAGAGATTGGGCTAATAGATGATAGACGCTGGAAACTTTACCAAGAGAAGCAAGCTCGAATTTCAGAGGAAAAAGAGCGGCTTAAATGTGTCAGAATATCAGGTACATGTTTTTCCCATGGGCAGTAACTGTATCTCAAAATGAGCAAAGGAGACTTGAGGATCCCAATACTTTTCCTTCAACATTGGAGCATCTTGATGCTTTGTTTGGGAGAGGGACAAATGAAAAGGTTGAAGAAATTTTTTTTTTTTTTTTTTGGATTTCCCTTTATTCCTCCTGTAAAACACAGAGTTTACGCAAATTCCTATACCCCTCCTTCCCAAAAAAAGCATAAAATACGTAAGAAGGGATATATTTGTAAATTAACCCATGTAAGAACCCTCTTCTGAAATCTTCTGCTTTTGACAATGACAGTGACCTGTTTGGTTCAATGGTGATGCACTATCATTGGCCACTGCATGTTGCATAATTTGTGCTCTGAATGTGACAACTAAATGGGAAAACACTAAACCTTTGACCATAATATTGCAACCTCCAGTATGATGGTTAACACCATGATGCTTGCTTTGCTTGTTTCTCTAATGCTATGTATGGGGAATTTGGGAAAAATGGAGGTGAAGAAAATTTGGGTGGAAGATTTCAAAAATTTTAAATTCTTGCGAGTGGGGAGAAGAGAGAAAATTTAAACTAGTGGACATTTTCCTGTCCCACCTATCTTCCAAACATAGGCTAAAGAAGGTAAATATTAATCTAAGCATTGCTTACTTAGACCTGGCTGATTTGCTTCATGTGAGCATGCACATAGAATGTGCTTGCGTCTACAAATTGATGGATGGAGTGCATGCATAAAGGCACATGCGCTATTTGTGGAGACAATAGGATGGTCTCGTAAGAATACTACCATATAAACATTGATTGTGATTTTAATCAGGAAGCTAGTATTGGGTGATGGTCTTCATAGCCTGTAACTAGTTTCGTAGTGCTATTTTCTATGTCACTATCTAAACCTGGCTTCTAGTATCATATGGTAACCCTGTCTTTACATTTCGAACGTTTACAAGTTCATGAATTTGTGGATTTATTAGAGTAATTAAATAATAAACCACACCTTCATCTAACAACTTAAGCTTTTGAACAGTCAGTAATAGTTTTACAGAATCTCACAGGATTCATAGTCAAAATGTCAGGATGACTTTGTTTTCCCCTTCTAATTCTTTCTTTCCAGGAGGAGACTTGGCAGCTGATGTTACCCGCTTGTCTGGTCAGCCTGTGAAGGATTTTTCAAGTCTCGAGAGTCTTCTCAAGAAGCCACACATACCATACAAAGTCCTCGATGTGCATGGTTTTGGCAATGAAAACCTTTCCAGAATGGAGAAAGAATGCATCGAGATTGATGTCAAATATGAAGGATTCATTTTGCGCCAAAAAAGTCAACTCCAACAGGTGGATAACCCTTGATATCTTAATTTTTGGGCTTTAGTAGTTTCAATAGTTTTGGTTTATAGTCCATCTTTCCACCTACCTGCTTTTGGCATTGTCAGCACTGAAATTGCAAATTGATGGGTATTTAATCAAGAATATTCTCTCTCCCTCTCTCTCTCTCTCTCTCTCATATTTGGCTTGCAGATGGTTCATCAACAACATAGACCACTTCCTGACGACTTGGATTACTATGCTATGACTACTTTGTCTCTTGAAGCAAGGGAGAAACTCTCCAAGGTCCAATTTTTCTACTTTATATTTTCAATTGACATCTTTATGGATTATCAAATGGAGCATATCATTACCGTGGTACGCTTGGAAGTTTAGTATTTATACCAATTCACCTGGTGATGGAAGAAATGCCTGCGTGCAAGAGTATATGCTGTTTACCGTGGGCCAGTGGAAACCCATACATACATGCAACAGAACATTCAGTTTCTGGTTAGATTACTAGACCAATAAAATTGAAGAACTAGTCAATTAGACTGGATCTGCATTGTGATTTCAAACTAGCAACCGTGCTCTTTTGGCTTATTCTCTGTGGAGTTCTCTCCTTTGTTTCTTGACATTTCCTTGATCTTATGTTTGGTTAGGTTGCCAGAGTTGTCTTTATGCTACGTCAATTAGTTATTGCAGTTTATGGTTTTCATATATACCAAATTCCTGTCGCATAAAATTCGGAGAAAGAATCTTGACTATCAGTCATGTGAGGTGCTCTAAATATATACAGTTATGTCAAAATTTGGGAAGAGGAGTGAACAGTTCGAGGGTGGTAGGTATCGAGTCCATCCTGAACTACCCTACTAGGAGAATCTCAACTTTTGAGACACGAAACCTATCATTTCACTTTGTATAAACTCCTAAGTACTTGGAACTTTATGGTTCTACTGGTTTCAGGATATTGTGTGTCATTTCCAACTTTTTTCAAATGAAAATGATAATTCATCGAACAATGAGTAAATTTCTGATATCATTTTTATGCTGGCAGGTAAGGCCACAGACTATTGGACAAGCAAGCAGAGTGGGTGGAGTAAGCCCGGCTGACATTACTGCTCTTCTTATCATACTTGAATCTAACCGGAGGAGTGTTCAGGAACAGAGGAGACAGCAGTTGCTGTCTTCTGTCATGGATGAAAATGGCAGGTCAAGTCTAAAGCTTCCGTAGTGTAAGCTATTAGCTTCTGATGATATCTAGGAGCTGCAGCATGCGGACCATGTCTTGATACAAGGCTGTCTTAAGATAAGCTTTGTACCCATCTACTTTGCCTGGGCACAACCTAAGCCATCAAGGAATTGGGAAACAGATGGAGGCCGCAATGCTTTTAGTCCTTATATCCTCTCAGAACAACGGAAATTTTTCAGAGGCACAAGATCTGCAATATCTGGAATACTGGGAGCGTCTATCATTAGCTGCCCGCATACAAAGTTGCTCTGTAATCTGCAAAAAGGAAAGAACTTTGAATGACGACAAAGGACCATCATATCATAGCAATTTTGACAATGTGAGGTGTCTTTTCACTTTTTTTTTGTATCATCAAGTCCTCCCTCATGAATGTAGTAATTTTCAATGAGATGATTGAGGGTTTCCCATGATTGAGTCCTAGCGTACTGCAACAGTATTATTCTGGCACAGCCAATATATCTTGTCCTTTTTTTAGGTGCTAATTCGCAGTGTTCCATTGTTATTGTGATTGCTGTAAACTGATAATTTATTGATTGAATTTGGAGGAAGATGGAGATATTGGTCGAACTTGCGAGTGCCTTCAGACATAGAGTACATGTCGGCCCGATAAAAAAACTACTGGAAAATCTAGTGGTGTTTCGGGCTGTTTAAGAAACTCCGATTTCCTCCATTGAATGTTTCACCTGTTGTCACTTCGAATTTCCTTTTCTTTTATGAGAATGATCGACAGAATCGCAGAAACATCATTTTTCATTCTTAACCTCTGAGATTCTGCCTCAATGAATCCACCTGAATCATCCTTCTTCATTCTTTGCTACTGAGAATTGTCCTTAATGAAACTACTTTCATTTGTACATCTGTGTGTGTTCAATCCGTTTGGACCACACAGTTTTGAGGGGCAAGATTGGGCACAATCAGAATAGCGTAGCAAAGTAATCATAAGAATATGAAATTTGAAGTGTAATGTGCTGCGGGCCGAAGCATTGATGGGTTGTTTGCTGCCAAGTTGGGTAGTTGGAGGTGCAGCTTGGTGGTTAGTGGCGGCTCTGTGCTGGGAACTTAATGAGAGGTGTTATGGCGGTGAAGGACCGCAGACATGAGTAGAGTTTGTGGGGGATGAAGATGTGGAAAGAGGAAGAATATTAAGGAGGAGTGGTTGAGGGACAGGGACAAGAGGAAAAAGAGGGAGAGAATCGGGAGGTTTGAGGTGAGGCCGCTAGAAGGGAGTGTGTATTCGTATGTGATTTCTTTGCCTATAGTCTTTCCTCCCAAGGCCTCGGTACTGGAATCCTAGATATCCAGACGCCCACCAACTAATTCAAAGATTATAGGTGATTGGATTTGATGAAACTCATGAAACGTGTAAAGCTGTCGGTCATCCAATCACTTTGAGCCAGCAAATACGTTAGGTAGTAGCAGAAAGCAATCGGAACAAGGAGAAAAAGCCCCAATGCAGAAGTCATGTGGCGGGATAATTTAGCCGTTTCCACATCAAGAAGCACCCGAAATAGACAAATATGAATTAACTTAGGTATGGTGGTGTATGCACGTGTCGAGGATAGAGGTTCTCCAAGCCACCGGCCAGGATGAAGCCAAGGTGACTCATGAGGTGCTTGTCTAGGATTTCGCGGTGTTCACCAGAAATGTTTCGAAGGCAATATGACGATTGTACACTCATTACCTCTACACGAGTCTCTTTATTTGGTTAATAGAAGTTGATAGATTGTCTGTGCACCATTGAATCCGATGGGAGATCAGATTTGTAAAGAGGGGCTTACGTATATATAGATGGTATTTCTCAATCATTTGGCGATCATCCATATCTTCAAACAACCAAAACCCCCCCCCCCCCCTCTCTCTCCTCTCTCTCTCTCTCTTCAGAGTATCTCTCCAACAATCTAGGTGACATGTCAGCAAGTAAGGCTGAGCTTAGGCAATTCGATTTTTCTATTAAGGAACACAACGGCATGCACTTTGAATAAAACACATAAAAATCATTAGTAAAGTAACAACACATCAGAGTAGCATATTAATAATGACAAATTAATCTGTCCTGTCTCCATATCGCAAAGAATGCTGTTTTTTTTTTTTTTGGTAAGGCAAAGAATGCTGTTGATTCCAGTAAATCTCAAGATGTATATACTTCGAAAACATGTAACACAACTGAAACAATTACACCAATCTAGCTCTCACTACACCCCAAAAAACATTTTCCTTTTTCTTGCCCCATGCTTTCCAAGAAGCAATCATTCTCACACGCTGTCAAGAAACGTCACTGCAAGAATTGAAATGTTGTTTTTTAGGCAGAGATCAAGAAAACATTGTCAACACAGGCTGAGGATTGGATTCGCAATTTTTGCTATCCCAAAAATGGAGCTCCATTTGCCACGTGACTGGAGAGTGTTTCATCCACCATTAGCCGAAAGCAAACCTTACGAGGGACCCTATTTTTGCAGTGGTGTAGTTGCACCCTTGAAGAGCCCTTCTCTACTGATGCACAGAAGATTGCTGACCCTTTTGCACTGATGAAACAGAGCTTGCTGATTCTTCAGCTTCAGCGAGTTGCGAAGTCTTTCTTGAAGACTCGAACTCTGTCCTCAGTCCTCCGAAGCACTCTCCACCTATTAAGTTTCCAAAGAGCGAATCCTCCGTAAACTCGAATATATGAAGCCCAGTACTAAGGGTATTGTTTTCCGCGTTCTCTTTTATCTTCCGATACTGTTCTTCCACCATTTCTTTCCACCAACAGCCGGGAGGCTAGGAGGTTGCTTAATCTTCTTTTGCTCGGTCGTCATTCTTTTTCCCCTGCTGGGTTTTCAGTGTCAAATAATGAAAATGTTGAATAGCAAGTAAGCAAAGTGGTAATTCTAGGTCGTATTCTTTGGACATCTCATACAAATTACCATTTACCCAAAAATTGATTCTGGCAGCTCTTATTAACAATTCAAAAACTGAAGAAAGAAGTCTCCTATAATTTGTCTTCCTGCCATACATTTACCAGTCATCATTGTCATGAGCAGGCATTACAAGTTTCAATCATACTGCATTACAAGTTTCACATCATATTGCATTACAAGTTTCACATCCTACTCACGACTTCATGCTCCCATGTGGAATTACCTAATTCAATATGAACAAGCGGGTTCAAGGAAAAAACAAAAAACATGGCAAGATATGAAATTTTTTTGGCATCCTCAATGTTGAAGTTTGAACCAGTAACAAACAAGAACGAAGCAAAAGAGCAAACGCCCTAGAGATCAAACAAACTACTAAAAATAAAGAGGAATTCACAGTACTCCACACACCGAGTAATCATTCAGTCTAAACAGTCACTCACGAAATCAAGATCCTCGTGGACTACTTCATTTGGGTGGATTCGGCTGAATAAGAAGCTAGATTCCACTAGTCAAAGGCAGGAACACAAATTATACCTTTGAAGATGAGCCACTACAAATTCAGCAGAAAAATCAACTTGAAAAGGGATAAATTTGACGATACAGATCATATCTTTGGTAAGTAGTACTAGTTGCCGATTCCATGGCGAAAGTATGTCCATTCTCCAAAGAGACGATATTCATTCCTCATATTGATTAACAAGCAAGGAAGCCAGCAAATACCCATTTCTAAAAGCAGTGCAATTCACGAACACAAGATGGATGATCATCAAATCGAAACGACAAAACTCCCAAAGCATAAACCCTAAACCCTCCCAGTTAACATTTTCCAGAAAGAATAAAAAGAAATGCCATTACGTGAACAGACCCTGAGTAGTCGCCGAACTTCACTTCTTCTTGGGAGAGTCGCCGGACCCACCTGCAACAGTGAGCACAATATTGAGAGAGAGAGAGATTCAGACGCGGGCACTCCCGAGAGAGAGAGAGAGAGGAGAGAGAGAACGCCGGCTACAAGGGCGAGAACCTTCGCAGCAGTTCACGGCGACAGATTGCCGGAGAGCTCGCCGACGACTCGGACGTCGATCAGGCAAGCACTCCCTGACCCCTGACGACAACCCAGATGGACGCGCGGAGCTAAGGTGGGAGGCGGAGCCTTGACACAGAGAGAGGTACGGAAACGTGGTGGCCCAGCTCAGACTTCAAAGATACAGAACTTCGCTTGCGGGCTTCTGAGGCCCCCTCTTTCTTTCGTCTTCCCACAATGTTCAAGATTTCAGGAGCACTACGTTACCTTATATTTGCATCTTTCCCAGGTTTTTCGAAACCTATTTATTGAATATTCTCATCTCATGGATTCACTTCAAGATACTCCGTATTTTTTTCTAGGGAACCGAGCGCCCATGGTAAATCATTTATATACCCAAAATATGATTTTGTGCTCTCCCATGTTTACACGAATTAGGAGCGAAATTCTGTTATTTAGTACCATTCTTGGACCTAAGTAAAGTCCTCAAATTGTTTCGTCTAAACTGTAAGAGTATTCTTTTAGAATGAAGGGAAGAAAGTCATTTTCAGGATGACTACCGCGAATAGAATTACATAATAACATCCCATGCCTAGAGTGAATCATCATAACTTCGGCTCTTGCGTCGCCAACCAATGCTTCACACAGTTTCTTGAGCACAGTTTCTTGACTGCCCGTTGGCGACATCCCCTCAAAAGACCCTGTATTTCAAATAGCTCCCTTCTTCAGTTTCTAGGCCTTCTTCTTTACATAATACAATCGATTGTAAGATTCATGGTAACATCATTTTGCGATTCTACTATAGTCCGCCAAACTTCTACAATGTGCTCTTGGGGGAAAAAAAAATTTGGCGATCTCTACCCATCCGTTGCCCGAGCTGAGCTCCAACAATGCATAAGATGCGTTGCAAGTTCAAAAGATTTGAGTTAGGACTACCTAACTGGATGTTTTCTTTTTACAGCCTTTGCTCCCTCTCTCCATTTATCTATCAAGACCATTGACCCGAGGACCTGAGGTTTCAGACAAGGCTCTCAAGCTTCGTCAAAAACAGAGAACTCCTCGGGGCAATGCAGAGAAAAAGATAACACAACCTACCCATTTCATCTATACAATGCAGCAAGAAAAGACTGCCTTCTGTTATTTGCACATATATGGCCAGCTTTTTTTTCTTTGTCTATAAAATAACTGTCTACCCACATACACAGATAAAAAGAAGGGTAGTATTCAAACTGCTAGTATGCCACGTCTGACTGAGATGAGTCGTGGGCTATATTTCTTTTGCAGGCATCCATTGGATACACCGAGTACTCATATGCGCCTGCCTATGTAATATACAGAAAGAAGGGCCCAAACAGATTCAAAGGAGACCATCGCGCTTGGCAGCCAACAACAGCTGACGAGTCATTCCCTCCCAACAACGCACCAAATAGAAACCGTGGGCTACAGATGCCACGGAAACATGACCCACATATTAGCACTATTTAGTAAATCGATGATCCGTTCCCATTTTACATTCACTGAACCAGCACATTGATGAATGATGGCAATGGTAGTGCAAAGTGTGCCCAATGCTTCATGGAACGAGCCATCTTTGCAAAGGCATGAAAATCCCAAAGGAAATGGCTCTGCAGCAGACCAAAGGAAAAAAGCAATTCAGGTGAAATCATTCTCATCTTATTTATATCAGTCAAGAGTGTCAAAAACCAAGCAGCCAATGATCTGAAAAGGACATTAATAAACTATACATAAACTTCAGGTGGCGCATTCAGTAATGTAGTTATGAAGCAATGAAATTGCAATGCTTAGTCATATACTCTCTAGATGCCAATGGAGGGCATTAACACATCATGTGCGAAGAAAAGGTTGAGGAAAGACATAAAACAGTCGAACAAAGACAGCTGACACAGCCAAAATAATGAGGAAGATGATGATGGTGATGATCGTTGTGATGATGAGGATAAAGGTGGCTAAAGCAGTTTGTGTGGATGGTTGATGCACTTTTAGAAAGAATTTTGAGCATCCACCTGAGATTTGAGTCCAGCTATTCAGAATCACATACAAGGGTTCAACAACTTTGCCATAATTGCAACTCATTAAATCACACAAATCAACCTATAACCTCAAAAAATTACCTCCAACATGATATAATAACACTAACACTAGATATATCCATCGAAAACACGGATGAAATCAAAGAGCTGAAGTAAAAATATAAAACTGATTTTATATTCTTGATAACACCCTGACAGAACCAAATCAATTCAACTGATTTTTCAGCTAAAACTTGCTTACACTTTCGTTTATGTGAAGTTTAACTCGTTCTGACTTGCAGACTTCCAGGAAATAAGTATTCCCAATTTATTAGAGTCATTTGGTTGGTGCAAGTTTGACACCAATTACCCAATAAGGAACACCAAGTCCGATCATCACACGATGCAGCAGTTTGAGGAATGACCCGAGGCAGCAGAATCAACGGAAATAATGAATTCTTCACCAACATGAATCCGTGACCTAAAAAAGTATGAGAAGAATTAGACAGCAGAAGTTAGATCCATTCCAGTGTGCTTGGTCCAAGGACAGATTACATAAAATGGTCAAGTACGCGGAAGAAAACCCATGGCACTGGAAAAGTACTAGTGCTGTAAGAAAAGAAAGAAAAGTTATGCATGAACAGACTAAACTCGTACCTCTTACGCCCTCCTCATACAAGCAAACAGCTTTGGGGAATCAATGATTGAGTCACCACGATTGATCTGCAAGTACGGAGACCGTAATCATCTCACCTACAAGTTGCAAAAGTGATCTTCAGGTGGCTGTCACTGTAAACATCAAGTGGTTCACATATCAGTTAATATGAATAAGCAAGTTTTGTCAAGCGCACACTCCGTTTTGGAAACAAGAAAATTCCCAGAGTCCCTTAAGACACCAGAGACAAAGTCCATAAATAAGAAGATTATGTGTAAGAGGCGGAGGAAGTATTCAGTAAGCGCATTACACATACTAAAAATGGATCTAGACAGATAGATCTGATGCATCATTTACTAAAGTGCAGCTGGACAGTTACATCTTGATGGGTCCCGTGTGGGTAACATAGTTCCTCAGGAGTAGACACAAGAATCAGTAGCTGAGAAAATATAGAAATGGATGAAATCATTTTCATGACATTTTATGTGGATCCTTGAGAGAGTTCCACATATAGAACCATTCTGATGAGAGTGCATGAACAATACCAGTGATAAAAAAGCTCAGTTAATCCAAACTATAAACCTACAGTGGGAACATTCAGTAAAACATGAGATAAGTCCTGAATGCTCTGGATATCTAGCACAAAAACACAACAAGAGCTAATATATGGATAAGAAAAAGAATAGTCCATTAAAGTGGTTGAAGCAAGGAAGAAATGGCGACCCTCTAAAAACATAGCTGATTTGGTGGGATAACCAATGCATCTTTGACAAAAAAGTACCCACTCATTATATTCGTATAAATCTATCCAAAAATGAAAAAAAAAAAAAACAAATGAATTAAAGCGACGTTTTGAAACCTGCACTTAAAAATTCAATCTCAAAAAATACCCCAATCTAACAAACACTAATTTAACCCATGCTCAGAAAAAACAGAATTGCATCTCAAATGTACTGTACAACTATGCATTATGTAAACTCATACCTCATATGCATATTCCACAGAAACATCGAAATGGAGCATATTCCACACGGATTAACCAATAAGACGAGCTATGTCCAATCCCCAGGGATTGCAGTTGAAGAGTTCAACGAGGGCCGCCAGCTCTATTACAATCATTATTCACAATGCGTAAAATCTGTAAGAAAAGCATACTGTGAATAGTAGACAGGCAGAACTAAGATTCATTCCAGTGTACTTGGTCAAATATGCAGAAATAAGGTAGTCAAGCAAGCATAAGAAAAATCCATACCGTGTAGAAATCGTAGTGCTGTGATTGAAAAAAAAAAAAAAAGCACAAATAGATTCATACCTGTTATGTCAGTTTCTACACAGAGAAACAGCTTTCCTTCCTATGAGGGGTGTCAATGATTAAATCCCCATGCTTAATGTAGGAGTAAGCCAAATTTAATATCTGGCCCAGAAGTTGGAAATATGATTGAAGGTGCCCGCCCTCATGAAAAGCATTTAGCATTGCTTCACACATCTGATGATCCGGAGAGATGCCATCATATAACATCATAAGGAAAAAGAGTTTAACTTCAGTAAGTAAGGAACGTTTGCATAATCTATTAATTACAGCACTATAATCTCTAATTGATATTTCGAATCTCTTCTCCCATCATTTGACCCCGATAGTAAAATATAGCTCTTTGCACATCGCCCTTTGCCACATGTGCTTTGATGATGGTGGTATAAGCAACCTTTGTCAGGTTTACATTTCTGTCTTGAAGAGAATCCAGCAAGCTATCAGCCTCTGTTAATTCACCTAAAACACAAAGTCCGTTGATAAGTAGATTATAAGTAACAGGAACAGAGGGCCACAAGGTACTGCACTAACATCTCAGTGTGCAATCTGAATGCATTTTCCAGGTTTTCTTGCTTTGCAGAAACTCTCGAAATAATAGTATTATACGTGACTTGATCAGGTCTTAAGCCCTTAGCATACATGTCATAAGGATTTGTACAGCCTCTTGGAGCTTCCATTGCCTGCAAGTCCTTTAATGATCACTGTGTACGTGACATGGGTTGGAACGACAGCTTTGTTCCATTTCATGAAACAATGACAGCACCCTTGAGACATATTACTTTGTTCGCAAAATGCATTCATCAGTATAGTGTAAGTTATGGCACTAGGTATCAGTCCATATAACTTCATAGCAATCCAACCCCCACCCCACTAGCCTCTGTCAAGTTTTCTTGGTTTGCATAACCCATATATGAGAGAGTTAAAAGTTACAGTGCTAGGAGTGATCCCCTTTGTAATAAAAATCTGTTTGTAGAGATCAACAGCTTCTCCAATTTTTCCACATTTTGCATACAATCAATCATAATGTTGTACCAAACAACACCATCTGTCAAATTCGCTTCTTGTGAGTACATCAAATACTTCCTAGCCTCTTCAATAGTCCTCCTTGACACATAACCAGTAAAATGAAGTTTCGTGAAAAAAGAATTTGGGAAAGATCCTCTTGGGATCATGTCCTGATAGACCATAATAGCTTTTTGAACATTCTCTTGCTTGCAAAAGCCAATGGAGGAGGATAGATAGATAGAAAACGCACTACATCTGGTTGCACGCCAGTAGCTTCCATTCATGGAGTAATTTCAATGCTTCACAACTCGACCACTTTTACACAGGCTGCTGAGCAGTACTGTGTATGAGATGCAACTCAATGGCAAATTCAATTGAAAGTATCTCGTCCCTAAGCTTCAAAGCCTTCATCTATATCACCGCGTGGCATGCCCGCATATAAGAATGGTTGTACGTCACTGAATCAGGATGGAAACCCTTTGAGCAGCATTTTCTTAATGACGTCCGGAAGCCCCACTCCTTAGGACACATAGATGAAATCCCTTTAATAAGAATATTGAATGTCACAACATCCGGACCCAGTCCATTCTTCTCCAGGTCATTGCAACTTCTATTGCCTCTTCATGGAACCTGCTACACACAACATGGATGAGGATATTGCAAGTGTAGTTATCGGGTGGCAGCCAGACTTCAACATCATACAAAAGAATGACCAGAGAAATTCCAGAAAAACCCAATTTACAAAACCTTGACATAAGGGTATTAAATGGACACAACGAGGGCCCAAAACTCCATCTTATTAGTCTCCTGGAAAGAATGCAACTGCATCTTGAAATCTTGATGGCACAAAAAAGGCCCATCAAATATGATTGGAATTAGTATGATCTCCAGTGTGAGGATGACGCTCGCTCTGATATCATTTATACACATCCCACATGATATCAGTGTGCCTCAAGTTCATGCAGTTTATTATAGACTATTATATGTTCGTTATAGATAGAAGCTTGGAGACTCTCTAATCCTTTCATCTTGGCAAGGACAAAGAGGCTCATGCATCATCCTGGCTCTTCGAATAAAGCAAAGGCAAGAAGAACATTCCAACACAACGCCTACTTGAGTTCCAATCGTGAAAGTCACTTTTATTTTGACCCAAAACCCGCAAAGAGCCAGAGCGTGCGGAGACCAGAGCCAGAAGAGCCTTATACAGAATCCAAAAGTAGCGACCATGAGAAGCCTGGACCTACGACTGGTTCAAGCTCTCATGGTAAGCAAAACTGTAGGCAAAACATCACCAAAAGCTCGCAAAATCTCAAATTGGTTCCTCGTTACCAAAAAAAACAAGAAAAAAGCCACTTGCCCTTGCCCCCTATATCTATGCCAAACAAAAACTTTCAGAGTAGCTATCACCATGCTACAGCAGAACCAACCAGAGCATTACAACCATGAGAAAGTCCTGGTTACTCAAAATACCTTCTCCTTCAGCATTTGCTCGAAAAGAAACCCAACGCAATCGCCCCAGTTCCCACTCCCCAGCTAAAACATGCGAGACCAGTAACCAAAGCAAACCTCGACATGCTAAACCCCGTACTCAGTCCTCCAAAAACATGGGAAGAGAAAGCAACGGCCGCCGGGACTCTCCGACCTTAAAGCATCCCCACTCGGTTCGACCTCGAGACCGACTTGTGTCCTCAACCATGGAAACTACAGGCGCCGGAGCAAGGGACGGAGACAAGAAGCCCGAGGGAACGCCTCCACTCCTCGAACCTTCAACCCGCTGGATGAGTTGGCGAACACGGGTCGTTTCGGGGCTGGAGGTCGAGGGGCCGCGGCGGACCAGGCTCGTCGGTCGCAGTCGAGCCCATCGCGGCGGCCTGACCCGAGGGATTAGCCGAGCTAGCAACCGGACGACCACCGGAGAGGAGGGATCTCCGGAGGCCTAGCGGGAGAGGACGAAGGGGTATTTGCAATCGGCTTGCAAGGAACTCGGTCGCCATCCCTCCTCCGTCGGGCGAGCATGGTGGACAACCCTAGGGAGTGTCAGAGGGAATTTGCTGTTGGCCCGCCCCCTCTCGCAGAAGGGCACTCGCTGTTGCTTCTGGCGCCGTGGAAGATCCTCTTCGTTTGGGTTCTAACCGAGTTTTTTGCAAAAAAGGGCAACGCTAAGGGCAAAACCGAAAACCTGGGACCAAAGCATAACCAAGAGTTTATGCCCTTTTCCTTCCCCTTTGGCTCCATCCCATCGAGCTCCCCCCCCCACCCTCCCCCCCCCCCTTTTGCTCCCGTGCGCGGGAAAAAAAAATATATTTTTAACAACCCCAAACAATAATAGATTTGTTATTCGGTCTTGAAAGTAATTAATTAGTGATGAATTCTGATCATTGCTCTTATGTCAATTGTATGAAAAGAACACACATTCCCAATTAAAGAAAGCAACAATACTTTTTATTATAAGCACTCTCCCATTTAAAAATCCACAAATTTATACAATATTGCTTAGGAAGATTGCTTCTTTCACATGTAACTTAGAACCAGAGCATTTCTATGCTATTTATTACGCTCTAAGATGGAGGTGGTTCACCTGGAATAATCGTATTGTGTGACCAATCTATTGCCATTTACAATTCATATTCTTCTATAAAATATCTGACACAAAATGAAAAAAAAAAAAAATCAGACAATCACACTTAATAGGGTAATTAGAAAAACCCTAGAAATACTGATTAAATGAGAGGTGGTCCGCCCCCAACACTTTTTTTTTTTTTTCAATACTTCTCTTCATCGATGTACTCTTCTTCAATGTGGATATTACGCGACATACCAATAACGTCTTTTTAAGTTGCTTTTGAAATCTTCAAAACTTTATTAGTGCCAAAATATTCTGAAGATTCACCATTTTGAAATTTTTCACAAAGCCAATTTTCTTAACTTTGGAGAAAGAAGAGAAACAACTTTGCTCGTCGTCAGTTTTGGTGGTTGCGAGATTGAAAGTAATAGCCCATTTCTTCCAACCCATTGCACTCCTCATTGGCCCCTTTTTTTGTTGGTCCCACACCCGCCCCTCCACGGTGCACACACACCATTTCAAAGGCATTCTCTCTTTTGTGTGCCCACCCCCCCCACTTTGTCCCTTTCTCACTTCTGCCTACGTTCCCCTTGAGTTGTCTGTATCGCTCTTGTTACCTGTTGTCTCAAACGGTCTCATTGCCCAAGAACCTAGAGTGTCCCCTTACCAAACTTTTATCTTTCACTTTCTCAAACTTTCTGCGGCTATCCATCAGTTTCCGGTTTGGATGTTGTCCTCCCCCGCCCACACACCAACCAACCATCCCCACAAGTCTCTCGGGAACTTCAAGCAAACAAAAAATTGGATAGTTACCATACTACAATTATTAAAACCATGAGCCCCCCCCCCCCCGTCTGCTACCTAAAGGAACAAAAAAAAAAAAAAAAAAATATGTCAGAAGTATATGCCTGCAGAGCCTTGCCAACCCCAAAAACCCTTTAGGTCAAATGACACACAGGTACCCTCGTCAACTAAGTCTCCCCACTCCAGAACGTCAGCTTAGGCATCAGGAAACATAGAAAATCATTTTCTAAAACATCCTAATGCCTCTTTCCTTTTTTTCCCAGTCCTCACTCTTACGTGTGTTGTTCCTGTTGAGACCCGCGATTTTTTTTTTTGATTTCGCATTCCGTCCCCTCCCTTGCCACTGTCCTCGATCCCGCCTCCAGCAACCCCCCCCCTCTCCCCCCCCACCCCGACCACTTCCCTTTGAACCTCCCCCTAGTTCTCCCCGCAGCCCAACTCCCCGTGTGTATTTGACCCTAAAGGTTTTGTCCTCTCACTCTTCCCTTAGCTCACTCCACTATATTTGACAATATTCCTAAGCAAGCATGTTTTATAATTGGGAGTTCTGGGTGTTTATTAATGGACATCCAATTTTTCTTTTTGCTAAGTCGAGACTTGTGGGATGTTGTTGCGTGGCGACACACACCATGAGATGCCGACAAGTGAGAAAGTGAAAGAAAAAGTTGTAAGGGGGGAACACTCTAAGTTCTTGCAATGACCTGTGAAGACACATATAAAACACTTTAAAGACACTCAAGGAGGCAAAGGATGCTTTGATGGTGTTTGTCCGTGAGGACAAACAATGCCAAGTTGCAATGGTTGGAGAATGGGCTACTTTCAATTCGCCAACCCAAAACATGACGACGAGCAAGTGTTTCTCCAAAGTTTAAATGGCTTTGTGAAAAAAATTCAATGGGGAATCTTCAGAATATTTGGCACTATAATATGTTTGAAGATTTCAAAAGCAACTTAGTATGATCGCTATATCACATTGAGAGAAGAGTAATCGATGAAGAGAAGTATTGAAAAAAGTGCACCAACCTTCTTTATCAGTATTCTAGATTTTTCTAGATTACCTATAGTGTGATTGTCTAGATTTTTTCTTGGTTGTCAGATATTTTATAGAAGAATATAGAATTGTATGGCATTAAGAGATTGGTCCACATAATAGATTTATCAGGTGAACCACACCTCCATCTTAGAGCCTATAAATAGCTAAGAAATGCTCTGGTTCTAGTTACATGTGAAAGAAGCAATCTTCTACAAGCAATATTGTATCATTGTGAGATTTTATGGATGAGTGCTTATAAAAAAAGTATGTGCTTCTTTAGTTGGGATATCGTGTGTGCTTTCTAACAATTGACATAAGAGCAGATGATCAGATATAATCATACTAATTAATTATTTCAAGCAATAAATAATTATAATTGTTTTTTAAAAATATTTTTTTTCGCAGGTGGAGCCACGGAAAGAAAAGGCCAACCTTGTTTGCCTTTATTTTCGTTGCCCTTCGTTGCCCTTGCAACTCTTAAACCAAACGAAGATCTCCACGGCGCCAAGCAACAGCAGTCCCTCTGCGCATCCTCTGAAAACTCCTAGGTCCATGCTCGCCCGCCTTTCACCGATTGCAATCCCCTCGTCTCGCCGCAGGCCTTCCGATCCTCCTCTCCATGTCGTCCTGCTCTCGGCTAATCCCTCGGTAAGCGCCGCGAGGCTCGACTGCGACGACGAGCCTGTCCCCGCGGCCTCGACTCCAGCCCCGAAGACCCTGTTCGCACTCAAATCAGCGGGTGAAGGGTTCAGGCGTGAGGCGTTCTCGCTTCTCCTTGCTCCGCGCTGTAGTTTCAATGTTGAGTCGGTCTCAGTCGCCCGAGTGGTGGATGTTTGAAGGTCGAGAGCCGGATCGGCCGTGCTTTCTTCCATGTTTGAGGATTGGAGTACGGGTTTAGGCATTCGAGGTTTGCGTGGTACTGGTCTCGCATGTTTTAGCTGGGACGTGGGAACTGGGCG